>VDFB02277818.1:0-31396 GCA_007258455.2 Sequoia sempervirens
TGATTTAGTATTTGTGTCGAAGATCTTTGTGCTTTAGTGAGAACTTTATTCATATATATGTTGATGTAATTATAGTATCTTAGTTTTGTAATACCTACATTCGCTATAAGCCATCTTTTAGCTGTTACAACTAGTTTTTTGTATTTTGGGCAGTGAGCCCACCAGTAGTGAGCCACTTTGTATTTTGTATCCAATTACTTAATACTTGAGAGTTAACCCTCTATGTGGTTTTACCCTTCTTGGGTTTCCACGTAAAAATCTTAGTGTTATGTGTTGTTTTATTGCATTAATTTTTTTCAGTTCTTTTAATTATGATATGTGGAAAACTATTCAAAGGTTTTAATTTTTTTAAGGGAATATTGATCCACCCCTCCCCTCTTAGTATTCTAGATGTTCAACAATTGGTATCAGAGCAAAATCCTTTAGAAGAGTCTAATAGCTCAAAGGAGATTTGGAAGGTTGAACATATGGTACCTAGATCTACCATGGATAAAAAAGAACTCATTTCCACTCTTGAAGAACTTGAAATCATTGAATATGAAAATAAGGCTCTCTCAAAAAACCTTCAAATGGAAAATGATTGCATCAGTAAATTGAAAGATCAAATCCAAAAATTCAAACTAAGGCACAAGGAGGTTAGTAATGAACTCAAGTCAGTAAATGCTACTATTCTTGATTTGAAAGCCAAGAGTGAAGAAGATGGAAAGACCAAGGAAAATTTGAATAATGTAATCAAAGGAAAATATGAAGAATGTAAGAAGTTAGAACAAGAGGTTGCATCTCTCAAGGTTGCATCTCTCAAATTAGATTTAGAAGAATCAAAGAAGCAAGAGGTGAAATACAGAACAAGCTCAGAAAAGCTTGATGAAATTTTAGCAATCTAAAGACAACCAACAAACAAGGAACGCTTAGGCTATGAAGTTGGTGAATTCTCACACAAGAAATATGATCCAGTAAAAGAAGCTAAAACTGAATCTAACAAAGAAAAAAAGGGTAGTCTCCGGCAAGGTAACCATAAAGTAGGAAATATTTTTCTTTCAATGGTTATTGTTTCAATTGCAATAAATTGGGGCATAAAGCATTAAATTGTAGAACTAGTGTGACTTAGAAAGTCATAACTTACTTAGGTAGATGCCACAATTATAATGGTTATAATCACAAAGCTAATCAATATTGGAAACCAAGTAAAAAAATATTTTAGTGGTTTTTGCTATGCATGCTATGCTTATGGACATAAGGATAAACAATGTTGGTCAGGACAAAAGAAGAATACCAACAGGTATTATAATTGCAATAAAATTTGACAAATTGCAATATTTTGTAGAACTAATGTAGCCAAGCAATTCGAACCAAGAAAGAAAATCAGTAAAGAAAAGGTTAAGGCTGAAATGAAAAAGATCTAGAGAAAGAAAGAATAAAATGGACGTAGCTCTGGTGTAGACCTCTGCTTTGGCAATTAGCTGCTCTCCAGCTATGGCCCTAGGGAAAGAAAGTTCATATCATATCTTCCTCCTTCTAGTGAAAAGAGATGATGAGCCTATCAGATCTACTCATTCTAGGAGTTTCTAGTAGATAGGAACTATGAACAAGCATCTTATAGACATATAGTAAAGTCACATCAGTATGATGAATAGGGAATTGTGAAAAGTGCTATGGTGGATTTAATGCATAAAAGGGTGCACTTATTATAGAGTTAGCTTAAAAGTAAAATTGAGAAGTTATTTGATCACTCAAACAAAAGGATCACAAGGAGTTAAAGAGAAGAAGGAAGTTGACTTGTGCACTAGGGTTTGAGCATCTACAAGAGGTATTTTTCCTAATTTTTTCTATTTCTCTACATTTTTAGTTATGGCTGCTCCCACTTTGGTCAATGTTACATCTTAGCCTCATCCTAAATTGAAGAAATACCTGGATATATCAAAAATGATATGTCTGGTTGTTTATTAAGAATCCCACACAAAGTCATTACTTCAAAAGATGTTAGGGCTTACATTCATTTGAAGCTTGAAGAGTTCAATCACACTAAGTTACTTAATTTATGGATCAATGAACTCACTGGTAATGACTTTAATGTCAAACCAGAATACAAGGCTCTTGTGGAAAAGAAATTACATTTTTGGAATGACTTTCCACATTTCTATTTTGATGATAAATGGATGTGAATGGCTATGAGCAGATTTCATGGCACTTTTGTATGGTTAGATGAAGCTCACCTTATCAGCAAAGAAGTTATGAAGATTGTTACTCGGCTAAATTACATTAGCATTCTTCTGATGCTAGAAGCAGTTAAAAACAAGGAGGTTGAAAACCTAACCCACGACATTTTTGATGGTAGGTCTCTGGTGGTTCATATGGTCAAAAATGTAGTTGTGAGATATGCTACATAGGTGATTGGAAAAAAATATACTACACCAACAGAGATAACTCCATCTCTAATACAATCATCTACACCACACATATGACATGGTGGCTAATGGAGTATACTATGATTTATGTGAACTCATCAAAGAACAATTTCTTGAGAATATGAATTAGTGCAAGCGAAGCAAGAAGAAGGTCGCATTCTGGTATGGAACTCTTGAACTCTGTCTGCTATTCTATTTCATGCATGAAATTCCCAGTCTCGGTCTGGTAGTATGGTCATCTAGAAAACCAGTCGCTCACCATATTTTTGAATGAATGAGAAGGTATTATGATTCTACTACATAGGAAATGGAATTTACTTCATTTTTCTCTTCATTGCAGTACAAGATGCACAACTAGGATAGAATCCCTAAGTTTGTAGTTACTAAATACAAGGATGACATAACATTCATTGTCACTTTAGACAAATGTATAATGGAAGTTGTACCAAGAACTCGATGGATACCAGAATTGGGGTATGAAGTTTTAGAAGAATATGTGGAATGCCTTTCAAAATTTCTATTAGAAATTTTGGTAGATGCCTCTCAGAAAAGGTTTGGCACTACAAAAGAAAAATCCAAAGAAATCCGGGAAGAACAAATGTCAAAAGAAAGAAAAAAGAGAGTACATAAGGTTATAAAAGCAATTGAGGAAGATAGTGGTATGACTGAGGAAGATCTTGCAACATTCAAAAGAATTACCTAGAGTGCAACTGGTAGCTCAACTGGTAGTCTCGTAAAAGTAGTTGGTCCTCCAAAAGGAAAGGAAAGTTCATCCAATAAGAGGAAGAAATGCCTTCCTATGCCTAATCCAAGCAAAAAGGTGAAAGAAGTGAAAGCCTCTAAGGTTAATATTGTTATTGAGGAATTTGAAATAGACTCTAAACCAAAAAAGCACCATATTATGGTTGAGGAAAAGAAATTGAAAGAGGTAACCTAAAATACTCCTAATGTAGATACTCTATTTGAAATTCTTGTTGAAGGAAACTTTAAAGAAGTTGGTGATTTATACAACACTACCACATCCAAGGGAAAAGAAAATATTACACAAGCATTTTTTTTGTACTGTTCAAGATTAGATGGGAACATAGAAATTTTTAAAGAGGATATTCCTGTTAGCCTTTGGGTTGGTTTAAACACAATTTGAGAAAATGCTAGGAAAATTGATAGGGATATTATAAATGAAGCTATCTCTACTGTCTCAAAACTTGTAAAAGAAGAAATCTTGGCAAGTTTTAAAGAACTCAGTCAGTCAGGGTTAAGGACAAAGAAAAGGGAACACACCCTCATGGAAAACAAAGGAGCTACACAAAAATTGAAGGAAAAAGTTATTGATAAGCTCACAAGCATGGCTGAAAAACTTGGGATATTGATTGATGATTGCTCTGCTACATCATCTGCTGCCCCCCACTTGCTCTCGTGAAAAATTGGATACAGAAAATGTTGTAAATTTTGTATCGGAATATACTGATGCAGAAGTGTATAATCTTGATTTGCATCCTCTAAAAATTGAGCACTCTCATTCTCCGGATAAAGCTGCTACTTCGGTGAATGTAGAAGAAGAACAAGAAAAAGAAGTTGAAAAAGAAGAAGAGAAAATTGAGAAGGAGAGGAAATAGGAATAAAAGAAGAAGAAATAATTGCAAAAGAAGTTGATACCGATAAAAAAGAAGAAAAACCTGACCAAGAAGAAAGTAAAGAATTGATAGTAGGGGAAATTGAGAAAATAGAAGAAATTGTAAGCATTTCCACCGGTACTTGTTTTGATGATGCGTTGAAGAGCTTACTTGCTTCACCAATTATGGTTCATCATATCACCTCTTCCAAGGTATTTCTTGATCTTGATAAAATTAACCCTATTTAGAAATTTCAATTTGGTGAATCCATTCAGGCCTTGACTAAAGCTGACATGGTTAAGGAATTAGAAGGAAAGGATAATCTGATTGTGGAAACCATTGTTTCTCTTCAAAGCATTATTCCAAAATGCAATTTAGATTAGTTCAGAAGCAATACAAACAAATGTAGATTACTAGTCAATGTTGTAAAGGACTTCTCTGCCTGTTTGAATGAAAAGCTCTAGAAGGAAAAGGAAGCTGAAAGGAATAAAATCTTGAAAGAATTGAAACAATGATGTGCAAATTCCTTCTCCAATCTTCAACATATAATTAAGCAAGGTCAATACCTTCTCGAAGAAGGAAAATATTTGTATGTGTACAGCCTACAGTGGTCGAATGCCACTACTGAAATAAAAAAAGAGATTGACTTAATTGAGTCAACAATCTAGCAGACACACCTGTCTTTCCAGCTATCTGAAGATTTTTCTAGTTTCGAGATATCCTCAATTGAGGAAATACACAAGAGGTACTTCAAAATGCAACAACAGCGAGGAAACATCATTCCGCCCTTAGGAAATCTCTAGGAGATGTGTGCTGACAGTATTTCATTGATAAATCATTCCCTCTTGAAGGCACAACTAGCCACTCTTTCTGAACCTTGCTCCATTATAGATGGAGAATCTCTCCTTACATCTATCTAGGTTCATGCATAGATGTTAACTAAATCAATTCTACAGTGGAATGATAATAAGGGTAAGTGGAACAACCATATTTGAAAAATCAAGCAATCCTTCTCTGGTGGTGCATCCTAAATAGTTTTCACCCAACACCCCTTGCTCATTGATGTTAAAAGGGGGAGAAAAATAGAGAAAAAAGAAAATATATTTTTTGAAAAAAAGAGATAGTCATCTTAGGGGGAGTTTTGGAAGCCTTTGGATTTTCTAGAATTGAATTTTTGTTTTCCATCAATGACAAAGGGGAAGATTGTTGATATTTATCTTTGATGTCATTGATCGATCCGGTGTTTCTATGTCGACATCTTCAACATTTTGTAACATGCTCATCTCTAATGCAAGCCAACTAAAGTAGATATACAGATTCTACATATATATATATATATATAAAGTGGCTTAAACAAAAAAAAAAGATAGAAGATAGTTATGCGATGTGTGATAAATGATCTACTAAAGTATATTGCGAATTAATTTAGTAATTTTGTAGAATATCTTTGTGCTTTAGTGATAACTGTATTCATGCATATGTACATGATATTATAGTAGTTCAGTTTTGTAATACCTATGCTAGTTGTAAGTCATCTTTCAATTGTTATAGTTGGCTTTTATATTTTGGGCAGTGAGCCCACTGATAGTGAGCTAACCCGACAGTGAGCCACCTTTGTATTTTGTATTTGGTTACTTAATACTTGAGAGTTAACCCTCTCTGTGGTTTTTCCCTTCTTGGGTTTCCACGTAAAAATCTCAGTGTTATGTGTTGTGTTGCATTGATTCTATTCAGTTCTTTTAATTATGTTATGTGGACAACTATTCAAAGTTTTTAATTTTTTTAATGGAATACTAATTCACCCCTCCCCTCTTAGTATTCTGAGTGTTCAACACCTATGGTCCACCTTGTTGGTGGTACTGTTGGTTTGGAAGGGGACCCTATGGTCCATCTTGTTGATGGTATTGATTGTTTTTGGAAGGGTCAACATTCAAAGTGTTTTGAGGTACATACTATTTGGGAGGTGGACTGTTTTTCACGGTATGTAGTGGGATGGCCCTCCTTGATACTATTGTGACACTACTGCTTGTTTGATCTAAGTTGGTTTTCTATACAAGGGTTTTTCCTTGGTTTGACCACTATTTTGTGAGAATATAGGTGGCATGTTTGGAATCTTTGTGGGTTTAGATATTTGTCTCACAATCAAGTTATCCAATACGGGAATAAGATTGGGATATTTGAGAGCCTCCACATTGAATTCCACTAGCAATTTAGCACCACTTTGTGCTAACTTGAATAAATATGAGTTTGGGTAATTTCTCAACAATTTTTCCAATACTTTGAGCACTTTTAGGTTGTTGGAGTGTTCAAATAGTTCCTCATCATTTATCTCCTCTTGAGTTTCTACCTCCTCTATCATTACTCTTTCTAGGTCTTGGTTGTTTTGTTCTATCGCTTCATGTCCTTTGTGGTTTAGCTCTTCCTCACTGAAGGTGTCTCTATACATAGGTCTCTTTTGGGGTGTTTCAAGGTTTCTTTGCCTATAGCCCCATGGGCCACCTTCTTCATTCGTGGTGTTTACTGGTGGGATGTTGGTCTTGTTCTTACTTGCTTCTATGTTCTTCCTATGTTGTAATCTTGTAGTTGTCATAAACAACTCCAAGCTTTTGTGATCGTTTTCATGGCTCCTAGATATGGAATGAGAGTGATTTTGTTTTTGTATTTTGTATTTTCTATTTTAAGGGAAATGAAAGTTTCTTTTTTATTTTTAGTGCATTAAATATATGGGTTGTTGGCCCATTGAAAAGAAAAAATAGAAATGGTCTAGTGTGTTTTGAGGGGTGTGGTATCTTCTCAAGATGCACCCTTTGGAAAACTTTAGGGTAGGGTGATTATTTGAAATTCATAATATATGTTTCTGCTTAAGGATTTTTCTCTTGTTGGACCTAAGGATTTTTCTCTTATCATAGATCATGAGGGGTGTATATCTATTTGCCGCACAGGAGGTGGTAACATAGTTCTTTCGATTGCTAAGTCTACTTTCTCTTCCTCTTTGTCTAAGATATTTTCTACATTTATCCACTTGTTGTTTGTTTCATTTTTCTCAAATACAAAGGTTCTTAAACTGCTAATGATATTAGTTTGTTCACCTTCAATGTGTGTGAGACTAGGTTGGGGGATTAGTGCTACAAGGTTCAGTTGTTGAACTTGGTGCAGGAGCACCTTGGAAATATCATGTTTCCATGAAGTAAATTTTGAAGGATGATCAATTTTTATGTTCAGGATCATTTTCCATGTATTAAATTCCTTAGGAGGTCAACTTTTAAGTTTGATGTAAAAATTTGAATAAATGTAAAAGTTGTCACAAAATTTGTAAAATTGCAAAAAGATGTAAAAATGGGGAAGGATAAAGGTCAAGTTAGTTTTCATCATTGGAGGAAGTTAGAAACTGAAGGGACAAGTTTTAATTCCTTTAAAAAGGAATTGTAAACACTTTTGTAAGGGTGGGCGATTGAAATCCATATTTTGAATAAAGAAATCCTGTTTTATATGCATTTTTAACAAAAAATCTCTATTTTCTAATTTTGTATGGCCCTATATGGGAAGGAGTACAATTATGAAGGATTTTATGTGTAATTAATCTTAGTCACCTTCCAAAAAATCTTTGTTTCATGAATATTGGTGTTGATTTGTAAAAGATATTACATTTTTTGTTAAAATGGGTAAAACCCTAAAATACGGGTAAACAATGCATAAGAAAATTGTGTTTCTCATTTTCTAGCTATGGAAATTATCCTCAAATTTGGTGTGTAAGGAGTTTTAGAATTTTTTTAAAAGATTCCAAAGTAGCATAGTTGTGGTAAAGTTTTGGGCCAAAACCATGATGCCCTAGGTCTAGGAAAAGTGAATATGACTGGTAAAACCAGTATACAAAGATGTTTAATGAGTTTTGTTAATGGGTTTTGAGTTCTTCAAGAGTGGTAATGGTTTAAAATGGTGTTAGGTTGTATTTGAATTCATTTATTGATAGATTATTGGTAGAGGAAAATATTTTAAATCTATTTTATAGACTGTCCTATTTGGACAATGATGTTATAATCATGTTTTGGAGTCTAAAATAAAGGTTTAGTATGAGGGTTTGTAAAAATATCATGAATAAAAGGTGGGAGATGGAATTTTATGTTTGTATACACATAATCACACTTGCTTGAGGTATTGGTAGAAATATTTTGGCTTGGGAATTTAGTGATGATAGTTTATGTGGTCTTAAAAGGCCTAATTGATGTTTTGGGACAGTCAACTTTGTAAGATCACAAATTTGAGTTGTTTATGCTAATGGAAAGGCATGGGTCAGTTATTTTGATGATGTTTAAAGTGTTTTGAGAAGTATTAAAAGGAATTTTATTATTTATTCTTAGTTTTATGGTTTTGATTCAAGAGTTTTTTGAAGAAGGATTGAGTCCTAGTTGAAAGGACATGAAATATTTGTTTGAGTTTTGTCAAGTGAGATTGTGAGAGTGATTTTCTTCCTCTAGCATTGCATCAAAGTGGTATAAGAGCTGGTTGATTTTGATAAGTTGGTTAATTTTTTGTTGATGTTGAGTTGTTGAGTTTGGTTGCAAGTGCTTGATCCATCTAAGATGTAGAGAGAAGTTGTGAGTTTATGTGAGTTTGTGCAGGTTGAGAAGATAACCTGGTTGCTACCAAGAGAAGGTAGAGAAAGTTGAGAGAAATTGAATCAAGAAGAGGAAAAGATGGAAGTGATAAGAATAAATTTTCAAGTAGAGGAAGAAAGGAAGAGACAAGAGAAGTTAGACAAAGAGATAGCAACATTGAAGCAAGAGATGAGAAGATTGAATGTAAAGTCCAGTGATTTTTATGTAAAGTTCATGATGAAGATGGAGCAAATGATTAAGAAGATGACAAGTTGGCACTTGAAGATCAAGGAAAGAGTTACATGGCCCATTCAAGAGATAGAAAAAAGAAGAAGAAGACAAATGAAGGTAAAAGAGGAAGAAGAATCATTTGAATATGTAGAAGAAAAATTTGAAGGAGACAAAGACATGGTAGTTAATTTCAAACATGAAGATGAAGAAGTAGCAGAGATAAAGAACCTAATTTCAGAGAATGAAGACCTTTAGTTTGTGATAAGATTGAATGAAGAAATGATTAAAGATGAATTGATCTTGGAGATTTGTAAAGAGTTGAAAATAGATGGAGGTATTGTGATTGAACTAATGTGTCATTTCTTTGTTGTACTAATTCTTTGGACAGGGAACAAGTTGAAGATCAAAGGAAAAAGGGAGAAACAAGATGTTGAGATGCAACAAAGTATGGAGAAACTGATTTCAATTGGCAAGCAAGAGAGAGGACTGATTTGCATGGACAAAATGAAAATTAAGGTGAAGATGAAGGTGTTTAGGAGATGTTTCAAGATGAATCAATGACAGAGCATACAAGGAATGTAGTTTTGTGGACAACTTCAACTTTCAAGTGGACTTGAAATTCTTTTGGTTGTGAGAATGGTGCAAGAGAACCTTGGAAATATCATGTTTCCATGAAGTAAATTTTGAAGGATTATCAATTTTTATGTTCAGGATCATTTTCCATGTATTAAAGTCCTTAGGAGGTCAAGTTTTAAGTTTGATGTCAAAATTTGAATAAATGTAAAAGTTGTCACAAAATTTGCAAAATTGCAAAAAGATGTAATAATGGGGAAGGTGAAAGTTCAAGTTAGTTTTCATCATTGGAGGAAGTTAGAAACTAAAGGGACAAGTTGAAATTCCTTTAAAAAGTCATTTTAAACACTTTTGTAAGCATGGTTGATTGAAATCCAGCTTTTGAATAAAGGAAACCTTGCTTTATATGCATTTATAATAGAAATTATCTATTTTTTTAATTTTGTATGGAATTGTATAGCTAGGAGTACAATTATAAAGGCTTGCATTTGTAATTAATATCAGTAACCTTCAAAAAAAACCTTTTTTCATGTAGATTGGTGTTGATTTGTAAAAGATATTGCATTTTTTGTCAAAACGGGTGAAACCTCGAATAAGGGTAAACAATGCATAAGAAAATTGTGTTTCTCATTTTCTAGCTATGGAAATCTCCTCAAACTTGGTGTGTAAGGATTTTTAGACATTTTTAAAAATATTCCAAAGTAGCAAAGTCGTTGGTAAAGTTTTGGGCTGAAACCATGATGCCCTAGGTTTGGAAAAAGTGAATATGACTGGTAAAACTAGTATACAAAGATGTTTAATGTGTTTTGCTAATGGATTTTGAGTCCTTCAAGAGTGGTAATGATTTAAAAAGGTGTTAGGGTGTATTTGAATTCATTTCTTGATAGATTATTGGTAGAGGAAATTATTTTGAATCTATTTTATAGATTGTCTTGTTTGGACAGAGATGTTATAATCATGTTTTGGAGTCTAAAATAAAGGTTCAGTATGAGTGTAAAAATATCATGAATAAAAGGTGGGAGATGGCATTTTATCTTTGTATAGACATAATCACACTTGCTTGAGGTAATGGTAGAGAGATTTGGGCTTGGAAATTTAGTGATGATAGTTTATGTGGTCTTAAAAGGCCTAATTGATGTTTTGGGATAGTCAACTTTGTAAGATCACAAATTTGAGTTGTTTATGTTGATGGAAAGTTATGGGTTAGTTATTTTGATGATGTTTAAAGTGTTTTGAGAAGTCTTAAAAGGTATTTTTTTATTTATTCTTAGTTTGATGGTTTTGATTCAAGAGTTTTGTGAAGAAGGATGGGTATGTGTAGGATCATGATGGGCCAGAAAGTGGCAATATGATGGGTATGTGGCTGGCGACTATTTTCTTACCCAAAATTGATGAAGCGAAAAGGGTTTTTAAAGGAGATTCTCATCTTTCCATTGATATAAATTATACTTTACTTTGAATTTAATAAGTAATTATTATTCATTTTCTATTCAAATTACGACTAAAGTCTTAATTGATAGGCTAATTGAAAAACATCTATAGCTTTCAAACGGTATCATATTTTTTGAATCCAAAACATGCATCACATTCTATGATTCGTATACTATAGGATTAAAAAAAAAAAAATTGAATTTCATGAAGTTTTGACCAAGTTAAGGTGGTCAAACATACGAGTTTTTATATTTTTTAAAAAGTTGTAATAAAAAATTCATAAATAATTATTTACTTGGAAAAAAATGACAAAAAAATATGCATCAGATCCGGGCATGAGTCCTCTATTATATCTAAAATCTTATAAAAAAATGTTCTCATTTTATTATGGTTAGGGTGGTCAGATAAACACCTACTTATTTTTTCCCTAAAATTTAAGTACCATTGCATTGAAATTTCAAAGTTTTACCAAATAGATTTTTTTATTTTTTAAACAAACCTAGTAGTTTAGAAACTACATTCAATTTGCTACAGATTCTATTCTTGCATATTTTTGAAATAATATAGGTAACTTATTCAAATTTTTACGTCAAGTTGCCTAACTCTGATTTTTCTGAATTTTTTGCCACTTAATGGTCTATTTTTTCCATGATGATCCTGCACATACCTGGATTGAGTCCTAGTTGAAAGGACATGAAAGATTTGTTTGAGTTTTGTCAAGTGAGGTTGTGAGAGTGATTTTCTTCCTCTAACATTCCATCAGAACTGGAGTAGTCGGTTGCCAAATCATCATAAAGTGTAATCATGTTTTTAGATGGTTGCTACGAAGCTCAAGACCCTAAGGTTTGAGTACTATTTTGGAATGGTGATACTTTTAAGAAATGAAATTTTTGAAGGACTAGGGTCAATATTTCACTTCCTTGTCTAGAGGATATGTTGGGAAAAAGCTTACTTGAACTAGCTATTTGGTTCAATTAATTGTTAATATCTTAGACGTCTGAGTGAAGGAATGATCCCAGTGGTTTGTTTCAATTTTGATTCCTAACAAGTAGGATGTAAATAATGGATGGACTATATGACTTATCTGGTTTTCCAACTATTTCATTGTAACAAGGATCCTGTCAGTAGCTTCAAATTTTTTTCCCAATTGTGAATAAGATAGAGCAATAACACTAGTTTTTGAGTAAAGGCACAAACTTGTGAGCAAGAGTGGCCAAATTTATCAAGTGTAGCCTGAAATGTGTCAAGTGCATAGGTTTTTGAGAACAAAGTGCAGCTTCTATGTGTTTCTGTCAAGTGCAATGATTACTCTAGAAAAAGTGAGTTTCTTTGGCAATGGTGAGCAAATTAGTGGCAAGTGTGTTGGTTTATGGGAAGCAAGTGTTAGAAAAATCAAGCAAGTGCATGGGTTCCACATCAAATGCCTAGTTTCTATAAAATGCAATTGATTTTCATCAATGAATTTTTTGAGATAGAGAGAAAATGAAATGATTTTTTAGAAACTACATCAGAAAATTGGGCAACTGCGTTGGAATTTTGTGCAAAGGTGGTCTGCGTGTGTTTTGTTTCTAGTCTAAGCAATCTTTCTCTAGATTTTTGGTAATTTTAAGTTGGTTTTTTCCTCAATTTCTCTTTGTTTGGAGTATGCAAAGTGATACAACAATACTTGACTATCTAAAAAATAATGGACTTTGTGTGACCTTCATGTCTATGGATTTAAGTTGTGAAATCACGACACCCAAGCCATAGTTTTTGAATGTTTACTTTGATCCAATGCTGAAATCAAAGCTTGAATATTTGAAAACCTTTAAAGAAATCCTTTCAAGGAGTGAAAATTTAGGGCTTATTTTAAAAGCATACACTTAGTCAAAGGTTTTGTGATTCAACCATCATGTTTAGTGTTTGTTTAGATGTATTACTTTTTAGATCAAGAACATAATTTGATGTCAAGTTTATTTTGAATGTTTTTAGAAAGTTTAGCATAAACAAACATTTACAACCCTAGAGATAGAAACTATTCTTTTAGGTAGGCCTACCTCATGCCCCAAAGGGATGATTTTACATGCAACTTATGGTGTAGGCCTAAAGTCAGACATGACAAGTAATTTCTTGGAAGTAAATTCTGATGCACCAATTTCAAAGAATGTTTTTGGATAAAGGGATAGCTTCTAAAACAATTTGTCTCTTACTAATGTTCTAGGATTATTATTTTTTGGATCCCTATACATGTAGTGTTTTGGTCAATTAAGAGACCTCCTAGTCATTGTAGGTTTTTACATATCACACGGCTACTGGGGGAGACTAACATTGGTATAGGCTAGCAATGCCTAATGGGTGATGAACTTTCCTCACACCCACAATTTATTTATATAGTGTTCCAGAATGAGAGTACCACTTGGGTTGCCTATGTGTTCTCTGGCACAAGATGTGTCTCAATAGGAAGGCCCTCTAAAAGGTATGCTTTGAAAATAGAGGTGTGAATCTTAAGATGATTTCACTCACCCAAGATCACCAAAAGGTGCAAGGGGAGAAGACAACCATCTAGATTTCCAAACACTAAATGCATGACATACAATTCATAACAATTTGATTCTTTTTAAGAACCTTGAGCGGTGCTATCACCAAAAATATGTGAATAAAATATCAATGATTCTTTTTAATTGCATCCAATGAAATTGTTCTAGACATTAGTCAATATCATAGCAAAGGTGCAAGACAAAAAGAATGATTTGTCTAGTTTTAAGCCCAAATTTGAGTGTTTCTAAATTGGTCCTAGTCTTATTTGGTCAACAAAATGAACTCGAACATGCATAATTTTTTTTTTTGATGTGGTCAATAGAAAAGAAATTAACACTCTAAATGTTTAATTTGAAAGCTTAAAAAATATTTTAGAGCACCAAATGACTTTGTTTGCTTGTTCTTTTTATGGGTTCATTTTAAGCATTGAAATTGAAGGATTCCTAACTTAAGAAAGCTTTGGAAATGGTTTTTTTTAGAGCACTTAAACAAAATGTGTTGTTGTGGGGTTCATTTTAAGCACTAAAATTAAAGGATTCCTAACTTTAATAAGCATCAAAAATCAAAAATCTATTGACCATTCGTCTTCCCTATAGAAAACATGTTAGTGGTTTCTTGATCCTGCATTCATAAACATTAATACCTGTGACACATCCAAATCAGGCATTCATTAGTGTAAAAATAAAATTTTAGTTGGTAGATCTCAAACACAGGTTTGTTAAAGAAAAAGTGCTAAAAAATCAACAAGTGCACCCTCTACCAGAGAGAAAAAGTGTTGAAAACTGGCAAGTGTGCCATCTGTCAATAGTTAAATGCATTGAAAAATTGTAGATGCATAGGTTTCAGTGCCAAGTGCGTAGATTTTAGGGTCAACTACATAGATTCTTTGACAAGAAAAAGTGAAAGTTTCTAGAACAATGCATGAAATTTTTTCAAAAGTGATCCAAAAACCTACAACTTTAAATTAAACCCATAAAACTATTAGTTTTTAGGACCGTGGTCCCACCAAGTGTGCCAGAATGTGTGAGGGGGAAAATCATAGAAGCCTAAATGAGATAAATGTAATTGAAATAGAATCTAATCTATAATCAAAACACTAATCTAAGATCTATTCCCACACTCATGAAATGCACAATTAAGAATATTGAATTCAAGAACATGTGAAGGAAATTCATTAAAAGCAACTGAATTCAATAATAAAACTCTTACCCATCTTGTATTGGAGTATATTCACAAAGATGTGGTTTCTTGTATCACTGTGAAGCCTCTATAGTTCATGTGCAAAGGCTTGAAGAATGATGTGTGTATGGTTGATCGAAGGTATATTGAAGCTCTATCAATGGTGATTGTGAATATTGACGATACTTTGTTGTGTAGATGATGTTGACTCTTTAATCCTTTTTGTGAGGAAAGAGGTTTGTTATATATAAAATGTGATTGAAAATGGATGATCAAGATCATGTTGTAGAATATCCAAATCAATGGTCGAAAGTTGTTGAGAGGATTTAGACATGAATGATCTATGAAAAATAGATTGCACAATTTGTGTGATTGAAGAAATAGATTGAATTAATCTATGTGATTGAAAGATAGATTGAATAATCTATGATTGAAGAAATTAATTTGAGCCTTCAGTGGGATTAAAGAATAAATTGATTAGTCTAGAATAGATTGAGAAATCAGGGGATCAAAATTTTCTCAATCAGAAAAGTGGTTGAGAATGATTAATTAATTGATTTAATTAATTCATTCATTTTGGAGTTGAATGTGAAAATCAAGTGACTTTTGCAAATAAAGTTGCATTAGTTTTATTTGATTTTTGATGATGTTTTGAATAGTTTTTTTGAATTATTCAAATTTTGGTGGGAAAGTGAGTTAATTGAATTATTATGTTTTAATAATTCAATCGACTTAGGGGAGTAAAGTGTTCTAGTGACGTAATTAAATAATTGGTGTTATTTAACTAATCAGGGTGAAATAAAGTTATATTAGGACTTTATTAAATAAATGTAATGTATTCAATTGGTCAAAATGATAGAAACGTGAATAAATTAAATAATGTTGTTTTATTTAATTAATAGCAAAAATAGGGTTTTTAGGGCTTTATTAAATAAATGGAATTTATTTAATTCATCAAAAATGAGAAAAAAGTGAATTAATTAAATAATGTTGTATTATTCAATTAATAGGGGAAATTAGGGTTTTCGATGTAATTGATGTGAAATGCAGTGATATTTGATGATAATGATGTCGATGATGTGAAAATATCATTTAGTATGTGTGATAGGTGTTAAGTCAATTTTACATGTTTACAAGTTCCATTTAAAGGATTTTAATTGAAGAGGGTTTGATCAAATCCCCTTAGATCAAACCCCCTTGGATAGAACCCTGCTAGTTTTAAACCATACATTTAATGGAGTCTCCTCTACACCTATCAAAATGTTGATATAAACCTACTTTTGATTTACCTTTTTGGGGATCAAATGAATTCATTTAAAATTTATGTTTTGTAAGTATGTAGTCCTTATTATAAGTTTCCCAAAAAGTATAATTTTAAATATATTTAATTTTATTATTATTGTGAATGTAGGTTTTTCACTCAAAATCAAGCTCTCTTTTCTACACGTGGAAAAATAGTAGATTACTAAAAATAATTCTTAAAAATATCTATGCTCTTAGTATTGATGTCCTTGCTCCAACAAAAGCAATAAAATTGAATTTTGATACATACAATTTTTTTTTATGTTATACATTAAACCTATGTCTAAATTGTAGTTGGTTTGACTTCAAAACTTAATTAAGAAAAAATATTCAATAAAACACTATGAAACCAAATGAAGGAGCTAGATATTGTAGTTACAAATGTAATTTCAAAAAAAATAGAATTTAATCCTTCATAGAAAAAAATATTGTTATACAATAAACATTAGTCTTTAAAAATGCTATTTATTGTTAAAAACTAGTTATCGAAGGATATGGAAAAGGAAATGTAATTTGATTCAAAAAAATTTAAAATATATATATTTAGAATCTATAGAAAAAATGTCACAAATCACTAGTTTTCATCATCTTCAAATTCCTCATGGTTTAGCAACTATAAGTGTCCGAAAGTGGAGATTTAGTTAAAAAAGTTTAGTTCAATATCAAGTTTGGCCAAAAAGTGTAACCCATTATTGTGGTATCACCATGACATTGCTTCACTAGTTGTATTGTGTGGTGCCAAACTAAGGGTTTTGGGGTTGTGCAAGAGTAAATTGTGTATGGATCAGAAACATAGTAGTATCTATAGGTCATGTTGACCTATCTTGGTGAAGAACATGCTTTGGTTACTTTCGTAAGGTATGTTATGGAGTTTTGAGTCGATAGGTTATGAGGTCACATGCTTCATCTAATTAGGACAACCTAATTGATGATATATTTTTTGTATAATATATATATATATAAGGTTAATTCATTGATGGTATGATGAGGTGTGTAGTGAAGTTTGCAATGTGATAGTGGTGATATTGTGACGGTGAGGAATGAAGTTTGTAAAGCTATTTTTTTTATCCTAACTAGAATTGTATCTTCAACATATAGTAAATGCATTGTAAGTTGTTCAAATTCTAGCAGTGATTCATCTTTTTGTATATCTTTTGTAATTATGGAAGAAGTGATCTTCCTTAGGTAGTCAACCCTCCTATTTTATGGATAGTGAGTCCTAGTAGTGATCCCTTCAAGTAGTGAGCCTCCTATAATCTATTGTATAGGGTTATGATATATTGTGACCTAATCCTCACTGTGGTTTTTCCATTTCAATGGTTTTCCACATAAATCTGGTGTTCTTGTGTTTATTTTTGTGGTTCATTCTTCAACTGTTTCTTTCCATTTTTGCAAGTTTAATGATATTTTTTACAATCCACTTTGAAGTTAATGAATTTAAAGTAATACTAATTCACCCCCATCTTAATATTTTGGGTGTTCAACAAGTGGTATTAGAGCAAGGTTCCTTCATTTTTCTTAACAAATGAGGTATATCTTGGAGGTTGAACACATGGCAACTAGGGGGTATCCTATCCCTTTGGAGGAAATTATAATGGAAGGAGAACTCAACTCTACTTTGTATGACCTATATAAAGAAAAATGTGAGAATAGAGATCTGAAAGAAAATCTTAAGGAGGTAGATGAGTGTATCAAGAAGCTGAGGAATTGAGTCAAGAAAGTTAAAGAGAAAATCAAGGAAACAAATGTGCAACTTAAACAATCAAATGAGAAAATCGTTAATCTAAAAGTGCAAGTTGAAGAAGGAAAAGAGTTGAAGACTACTTAAATGCCAAATTGAAAGACAAGACTACAAAATGCTCAAGGCTTGAATAAGAGATTGTGTCTTTGAGGAAATATCTAGAGAAAGCAAAGAATCAAGAGGATAAATTCAAGATCTCTACCTTGCTTGATGATATGCTTGCTAGTCAAATGGTCTCTAAGGAAAAAGAAGGATTAGGGTTTGAAAAGGGAGAAATCTCAAAGGAAAATGAAACTCCAAACAATATTAAAAAGAATTATGAAAAAAGGAATATTGGAGATGAGAAGAGAAATATCAAACATTTCCAAAATCAAAAGAAATATTTCAAGAGACTTCCTATTAGACAACCAGCTACACAAAGGTATCCATGTTTTAAAGGTCACTATTATTTTTGCAATAATGTTGGACATAAAGTTGTAGAATGTAGAAGCAAAATGAATTAAAATTTTCAATCATTTTTTGGTCAATGTTATGCATGCAATAGATTTGGTCATAAGGCTAGTGAATGAAAAAGACAATGTATGAATGGTTACAATAACGTATGATGCATCAAGCATTCCTTAGTTACTATTACTCATGTAATGGGTTTGGACATAAGGCTTCTAAATGCAAATCTAAAATGACAAGAAGCATGTTTGTTCTACAACAAGGTGTCACATGCTATAAATACAATAAACTAGAAAACATAGCTAAGTTTTGTAAAATAAAGAATGTGAAACCCTTTGATCCACAAAAGAAGATTGATCTGGTTAAGGTAAAGAAGGAGATGAACAAGATATATAAGAAAAAGGAAGAGAATTAATAGAAAAATGAATCTATGCCAAATTTTGGTGTAGATGTTTCCTTTGAAAGTTAGATAGAAAGCATTTGGCTTAGGGGGAGTTTTAATAGAAAAATTTCTAAACCCCTACCAAAGATGAGATGTTGATGTCCTTAGCATACTTGTCCATGTATAGGTTGGTTTCTTTGATTCATTGGTGAAATATCCAATGAGAAATCTCTTGGTGCTAAGATTTGTGGAATATTTGGGAGTCCTTGTGATGATACAATGAAGGCTTAATATTATTTTGAGTGTTGCATTTAATGCACTTTTTAGGTCACATATAAAGTGTTTATATTTTCTTTCTCACATTCTAAAAGGAACTTGTGTTCAAGAATTTGAAGAGGAGAGAAGAGAAAATGAGATTTGAAGTGCTGAACAAAAACCTACCAATAAATTTACATGATTTATTTACAATTTCCTACAAACCCTAGCTCAAAGAGGTTTATATTGTTTACTCCTCGAGTTATTGATATTCTTGAGAGACTGAGGCCTAAATTTAAGAAGCATCCATAGAAATCAATGGAAATGGATAAAGAAGGGTTGTTTTCTAGGGTTCCTTCAAATGTTGAAGATGAAATGTGTAGCATATTACCAGTCAACCCAAAAATATACTTTCAACTAAATTTACTTGATGTGGTTCTCAATAGAATAGTTTAGGACCCAAATACATCATAACACAACCTCAAACACTAGTGAAAACCCCCAAGAATATAATGTAAGAAAGAAAAAAAACCTATTGGCTATACATCCACAAATTTCCCAAAAAACCAAGTCAAAACAATATGTGGCACCAAAGAGATCAATCATTGTCATGTGAACCACAAAGAGATGTTCCATGAACATATAAAAACACTTCCATATACTTCTCTCACACTATCATGCCTCAAAAAACTACCACAAACCATAAATAAATAAATCTTTATCTTAGAAGCACATAATACATAGGCATGAGATGAAACATTAATAAACCAACTTGTGGAACAATTTATTACATGAAAACTAAACTGAGACACTGCACAAGAGTTGATAGCACATCTTCCAAGTTGTAGGAGCATCAATGTGTAGAAATCTGTAGCATTTTTTGGACTAGTACAGATAACCAACAAAACTACCAACCCATGGAAATTACCAAAAGCCTCCTTGGAAACATAGGTGACCTAAAAAGATAGGAGTGCAACAACCATAGATCATAGACACTAAAACCCAAATCATAAGACCAATTCTTCAAAGGTAGAGGAATGTAGAGCATTCTCCCAAATGGTCTTCAAGATAACTTCCTGAATCAGAAACTTTCACCAACTTGCGAGTACCAAAACATCCTTACAGCAACACATACATCTAGAGGAACAATAGGAGAGAGCATACAACATACTAGAGACCATCAACAACATCTCTCCAACATCAGCATTACTTCTAATCCTCATCTTAATGTATCATCATAATATCATCTCTTTTGTCAGTAACCATACACAACACAACTCTAAGTATCATCAAGCAACCTGGATGACATCCAACCATGAACATCAAAAACTCCACTATTAGCACAACATCAATGACAACCCTAATTGATTGTTGAAATAAATGATAACCAATGCCAGCAATCTCCCCCTTTGGCATTGATGGAAACACACACCTTCTCATTCTCCCTCTTTGACATCAAGGACAAAGGGAAAAAATATCTTCATTTAAATCATTAGTCCATTTTCCCCTTGACCAATAACACTTATTCTTCAAACAACTATACATTTTCTCCCTATCAACAACAACCAACTAACTACCTACTCCCCCTGAGAGGTAGCACCCATCAATCTAAGAGAAAAAAATGATATGACCTACATTTCTCCCCCTAGATATATGCGCCATCTATGTAGTTAGCATGAAAAAGGAGGGGAAATAACCCCTAACTTCTGCCATAGATACTCAATAGAATCCTTTGAAAGCACCTTAGTGAAGATTTCTAGAATCTGATTCTTAGTAGACACATACTCCAATTTGAATTCTTGCTCTATAGTCTTCTCCCTTAGAAAGTTATACCATATAGAAATATATTTGGTCCGTGAATTCATCATTGGATTCTTGGAAATGTTAATTACACTTGTATTATCACACAATATGGGAATGGGTTCATCATACACCACCTTATATCCTTCAAAGTTTGCTTCATCCAAAGAACCTAAGTGCAATAATATGATGCATTAATATACTCAACTTCTATTATGGATAAGGATATTGAGTCCCACTTCTTATTGAACCAAGAGACCAATTTGTTTCCTAAGAAAAATGCACTTCCACTGCTGCTTCTCCAATCATCCACACATCCTACCTAACTAGCATTAGTATAAGAACTCAAATAAATTTTATGATCTTTCTTATACCACAAACCATAATCCGATGTTCCCTTCAAATATTTGAATATTCATTTTACTACCTTCTCATGAGTTTTCTTAGGATTAGCTTGAAATCTAGCAACCAAACATATTGCATGTATAATATCGATTCTAGAGGTAGTCAAGTACAATAAACCTCCAATCATAGACCTATGAAGAGTCTAATCAACCTTAGGATACTCATTAGTCTTGCTCAAGTGACAACCAGTAAGCATAAGAGTACCTACTAGTTTGAAATCCTCCATGCCAAACTTCTTCAACATCTCTTTGACATACTTAGCCTAAAAAATAAAGATTCCATCATCTAGTTGAACAATTTGAAGCCTGAGGAAGAAAGAAAACTCACCAATCATTAACATATCATGTACTCTTTTTTCATTTATTCTACAAATTTTTTATACATATCATCATCTCCACCAAAGATGATTTCATCAACGTATACAACCATAATCAAAATCTTGTCTTCATGTACCTTAATGTAAATATTACTATCTGTAGTACCTTTCTTGAAACCTTGTTGAAGCAAGTACTTATATTACCAAGCATACCAAGCTCTGGGAGCTTGTTTGAGTCCATACAATTCTTTCTTGAGTCTACACACCATATCTAGATCTTATAATAGCTAGAAACCATCTGGTTACTCAATGTATACTTCTTCGTTTAGATCACCATTCAAGAAGGATGACTTGACATCCATTTGATATAATTTGAAATTCTTGTGAGAAAAAAAAGTAAGAAACATCCTTATTTCTTCCATTGTGGCTACTGAAGAAAAGGCATCCTCAAAATCAATAGCTTTAACTTGTGAATAACCTTTACATACTAATCTTTCTTTATTTATCACAACTTCACCTTCTTCATTCAACTTGTTCTAGAACACCCACTTTTTTCCTATAACATTCTTATCAATTGTTCTATGAACCAAATCCTATGTCAAATTATTTTCTATCCGATTCAATTCTTCTTCCATTTCCTTCAACTAACCTTCATCTTTGCTAGCATCAACAAAGTTCTTGGGTTCAACCTTTGATAGTAAATAAAAATTAACTTTCTCACTTGCTTTTGCAAACCTTCTCCTAGTCAGCACACCCTTGTACTTATCACCAATTATCTAATCTATTGAATGGATCTTCTACACATACTTTTCAGGAGTCTTAGGAACCTTTTCTTGTTCTTGTTTCTTTTCTTATTTCTCTTCCTCAAGTCTTCTTCTTCTTCAATGTAATGAGGTACATTAGATCCAAAAAAATCTAGCTCTTATGAGATATAATAAAAATCTTCATTTACCTTAACATTTATGCTTTCAATCATCTTTCCCAATCTCTTCTTGTAACATTTATAGGCCTTGCTCCTAGTTTAGTAACCAAGAAATATCCCTTCATCACACCTTAAATCAATCTTTCTGAGATATTCCTCATCTCTCTTGATGTAGAATTTTCTACCAAAGATCCTAAAGTATCTAATAGTAGGATTCCTTCCATACCATAGCTCATAAGGGGTCTCAGTGCTATTGAACCTCAATTGTACTTTGTTAAGATAATAGATATCAGAACTATTTCCTTCCAATACATATTAGGTATATTATCATCTTTCAACATAGCCCTAGCCATTTCTTGCATCACCATATTCTTCCTCTCCACTACCCCATTCTTATAAGGGGTTATAGGAGTAGAAAGATGTCTCACAATTCCATGATATTCACAAAAAATATCAAATTCATTTGAAGTAAATTCACCTCCTCTATCAAATCTTAAGCATTTTATCTTAGCATCCATTTCATTCTGAAATTTTCTTTAAAAATCTTAAACTTATCAAAGGCTTCTAATTTTTCTATTAAACAAGTAACCCAAGTCATTCTAGTGTAGTCATCATTAAGTAACATGAAATATATTTCACCTTGTTGAATCTTCATTCTTGTAGGTCCGCATAGGTCAGCGTGAATCTGCTCCAATGGAATTGTAGAGGAACACTCCTTTCTCTCAATTTTTTTCTTTTTTGTTTTTCTTTCCCATTTGACACTCCTCGCATAATGTGTTTGTAGGCTTAGTTATCTTTGGCATATCTCTCACTACATGAGTAGAGTTGATCTTTACCATATTGTAAAAATTGGTGTGTCTCATTCTCTTGTGCCACAACCAACACTCACTAGATTGAGCCAATAAGAATATTCTTCTATTTTCCTCCTTTAGATGATATATATTTCTATTTTTCCTTGTAACTTCTGCAACCAATTTTTTGAACCCCAACCTCCTAATGTCACACCTTCTGGCATGAAATGTAAAATTATATCCTTTGATGCACATTTGGTTGACACTAAGAAGATTATTCTTTAGTCCTTTGAAATAGAGGAAATCATCAATCTCATTCTTTTCATCAATTTTTATAGTACCCTTTCCACAAATTTGTGCTAAATCATCACGACCAAACTTAACAGCTCCACCATTACATTTCTTAAGACTAACAAACCCTCCTTTATCACTAGTCATGTGGTTAGAGCAACCACTATCAATCACCCAAGAATTTGATTCTTCCTTTGCATGAAGGGTAGTCCATGTAAGGAAGGTAAGGTAGTAGAACAACTTCCTACACTAATCTTGAGAGGAGAAAAATGAAAAGCTTTACAAATCTTTATCAGTTACAAAAACTTAAACCAAAGTAAACACAAATATCATGCATACCATTACACAATTATTTACATGGGGAAAACCCTTTTGGGATAAAAGCCCCACACTCCAAAAGTCACTCAATATATTAGTCAAAAATCAAAAGATTACAATATACTTGTAGAGCAAGCTTCTCATAGGAGTATCACCACCAGAGATCAAGAGACAACATGACTACTATCAAAATATCATAATACACCCTTAGGTACATACATCCCAATGACTTATAACAAGATTTTTGGAACCTTCTAGAATTAGGGTTTTACAAGGTCATTTTTCATTTGACATATTAACAAAAAAACCTTAATGTGTTAGTAGGAAAAAACCTTGATGTGTCAGTGAGAAAAAGCCTTAAAGTGTCAACAGGAAAAAACCTCAATGTGTTAGTGAATTTTTTTTTCAGGTTGATGCCTCTAACCCCATCTCTTGTTACAAGTGTAGAGTATTTGCATGATTAGTCACCACCTATCAACAATAAACCATATATAATTGCATGATTGAGACACATTTTCCCAAAAAATCTCCCACTTATCAAACACCTTTCAAGAGCAACATGAGGGTGTAACCATCATCTCTTTAATTGCCAAGGGTCGAAAGGCCCATAGTCTTTGAACACCATCTGAACTTCTCTATGCTCACAGGCTCTCTACCTTAACCAACTTCACCCTACCATCTTCAACCATATCTCTAAAAAAATGATATTGTACATCAATGTTCTTGGTCCTAGCAAGAAATGTTGGGTTCTTGGCTAGACATATTAGACTTTGATTGTCACAATAAATTTTCACTGCACCTTGTTTTATTCTAATATCTAAACACAGTATTTTAATCCAAATGGATTCTTTACGGGCATGAGTAGCTGTCATATACTCTGCTTTAGTAGTGGACAAAAAAACCACATCCTGTAGCTTACTCGTCCAACTAATTCCACCACCAAATAAAGTAAAAACATAAGAACTGGAGCGTTTTCTACTATCAACATCACCCGCCCAGTCTAAACCCACATAACCATGAATATCAAGGGAAATATTGTCTTAAATCATATTGATATGATAACATAAGGAATAATCTAAGGTACCCCACAAATATCTGAAGACTCCTTTAACTGTATCCCAATGAACTCTACCAGGATTAGACATATATCTAGAAATAACTCCCACTGCTTGAGAAATTTCTTATCTAGTTCAAACCATAACATACATCAAAATTCAGACTACACTCTAGTAAGGCACTCTTCTCATGTCTTCCATCTCTAATGGAGATGTTGGACAATCTAAAATAGATAACTTTGTTCCAACTAAAATAGGAACACACAATGGTCTACAATCCTGCATATCAAACCTTCATAAAATTGAGTTGACATACTTGCTTTGGCCAAGCCATAGCTTTCTATTCAATCTATCTCTTTTAATTTTCATCCCAAGAATGTGCTTAGCTGCACCAAGATCTTTCATTTCAAATTTAGCAACAACTTGAGATTTTAGTTTTGAAATCATACCTTTCCCTCTACCAATAAATAAAATATCAACATATAATGCAATAAATAGGAAACTATCACCACTAGTTTTATAATAAACACAATGATCTGATTTAGAATGCTCAAATCCCAAACTCCACATATATATCAAATTTTTGGTACCACATCCTAGGACTTTATTTTAATCCATACAAAGATTTCTTCAATTTTCAAACCTACTTTTACCTTTCCCCACATAGTGCTCTGGTTGTGTCATATAAATATCATCCTCCAAATCACCATGAAGTAAAGTAGTTTTCACATCCATTTGCTCAACCTCTAAATTGTAAGCAGTAGCAATAAAAAGAGAAAAATATAATGGATGTCATTTTTGTAAAAGGAGAAAATGTCTTACCATAATCAACTCCCTCAACTTGAGAGTAGCCCTTCACAACCAACCTTGATTTATACTTCTCAATACCTCCATCTAAACCAATCTTTTTCTTGAACACCCATTTACAACCAATAGGTTTTCATCTTTTAGGAAATGGTACAAAATACCATTATCATTCTTTTTCAAAGATGCCATTTCTTCATCCATAGCAATTTTCCAGGATTCTACATCATTCATACCTAGTGCCTCTTCTACAAATCTGGGTTCATCCATGTTAGTATTCAAAGAAAAAATACATCTCCAATCATCAATTGAATACCTTCTAGGTTGTTGTCTATTCCTTGTAGACCTAAGAACAAGTTGAGTTGGAGGTTCTTCCTCCTCTTTTGAAGATTTAGAGCTAGACGAGCTCTCCTCAACTTCTTGTTTATCCTTGGGCCTTGATTCAACTTTCTCATGTGTAGAAGGAAGTTGAATCACATCTTCCTGTTTACTTAGTTTTAGTTGCAATGTAATAGAAGAAGGCTTAGTTTCTCTAAAAATAACACTTCTACTATGTATTACCTTTTTTGCAACAAGATTCCAAAGCTTGTATCCTTTCACACCATAACTATATCTGATGAAGATACATTTCGCAACCTTGTTCTCCAATTGTTCATTTCTCCTTTGGCACATGTACATATGCCTCACAACCAAAAACTCTAATATGTCTTAATGAAGGCTTGCAATTCGACCATGCCTCTATAGGTGTCTTATCAACAAGAGCTGATGTAGGAGACTTGTTAATCAGGTAACAAGCAGTGGAAAAATATTCAACCCAAAACCTTTGTTCTAGGCTAGCACCACTCAACATACTCCTACCCTTCTCCATTAGTGTCTTATTCATTCTTTCTCCAAATCCATTCTATTGTAGAGAATACAAAGTTTTCTTTTGTTTATGAATACCACAATCTATACAGAATCTATTAAAAAAATTAGAGAAAAACTCACCACCATTATCAGTCCTCAAACATTTTATTTTCTTTCCAATCTGCAACTCAATGATTTCTTGAAATTCTTTAAATCGATTGAAAACTTGAGATTTATTCTTTACAAAATATACCCATGTCCTACTATAATCATCAATAAATGAAACATAATATGTGGATTTACCAATTGAAGGAAGATCTAAAGGACCAAATACATTAGAATGAATAAGATCTAATACACGAAATATTTATGAGAACTTGAGTAAAATTGAAAGTGGTTTTGTTTTCTATAAATGTAATCCTCATAGAAATCGAATTCAAGATTACAATAAGAAAAACCTTTAACAAGGTTTTTATTTTTTAAGGTCCTTTGACCCTTTTCTCCAATGTGGCCAAGTTACTAGTGCCATAACATATTTTTCTCTATAGGTAACTTTTTCTCAGAAGAAAGAGCACCCTTGGGTACCCAAAAGCCATAACCATCTGTTGAAGGTGAAACCCTCACTTCTACAAAATTTCTTTTCATAAAAGTACTATTAAACTCAATAGTGCATGTATCAATCTTATACAATGCCCCATATCTGATACCTCTAGAATTACCATAAAACCTTTAACCATCTTGCATCCTACATTAGAAAATACTACCTACACACCTACATCTATTAGTTTGCTCACAAATAAGAAATTTCATGCTAATCTAGGGATATGCAACACACCATTAATCCTTTCTATTCTACCATTAGGAAAATTGATTTTAACTTTACCACAACCAACAATGTCTAAATGAGAATCATCACCCAAGTACACCTTACCTCCATCAAATTCTTCATATTCACAAAACCAATCTCTATTAAAGGCCATATTAAAAGATGCACCTGAATCAATTAACCATGCATCATTACCTGCATGAGTTTCCAAAGTTGCAATGAATGTGTCACCATCTTCCTTCTCAGACTCAAAATCAGAATCAAATTTCTTCTTTTTCTTCTTCTTTTCTTCTTTGCATTGCTTACAAACAAGTCCAGGCTTACCATAGTTCTAGCAAATAACTTTGGACTTTCTCGGAGATTTAAATCTCCCCTTGGACTTGGATTTGTCATGCTCCTTATTCTTCTTTCCTTTTTCCTTAGTTCTTCCATGAACATTTAGGGCCTCCTTGGAAGTGATGGATACCTTCCTCCTCATCTCTTTAAAAAGAAAAGAACACACCACATATTCATTCTTTAGTCTTCAATATAATAGAAGTACTCCCAATAGCCATAACAAGATAATCCCACAAATTAGGAAAAGAACAAAGCAAGATCTAGCATTTCTCCTCATTTATTTTGACACCTACTAATGCCAACTGAGCCACCAACATATTGAATGCTTCTAGGTGGTCTATGATTCATCCACCCTCTTCCATTCTCAAGGAATACAACTTCTTCCTCAAGAAAATATTATTCACTAAATATTTAGCCTGATACATCTCACAAGCTTCTTCCATAGTTTCTATGTAGAGGTCTCTTCATGGAAATTAATTAAAACAAAGTCTTCCACGCACAATCTGATTATACCTTTGGCTTTATGGTCCATAGCATTATATTGAGCAGCTTGAGTAGGATCTGCAATCCTTGAAACATTCTCATGAACAACATCCCACAAATCTCAATCTATCAACAAATCCTCCATCTTTAGCTTCCACATCTCAAAATTATTTCCAAAAAAATTCTCCACCTCTATTCTCCCTATTGAACTTGCCATTTGAAAATTCCTTCAACAAGATCACAAAGTGTCTTCTGCTCAAGCTCCCACTCAAATCTAGATTAGTTCAAAAAACCCAACAACCTACAACTATTTAAACCAAAGGTGATCAAGCTTTGATACCACTTGTAAGGAACTTAAGGTAGCAAAACAACTTCCTACACTAATCTTGAGAGGATAAAAATGCAAAAAATTATAGATCTTTAACAATTACAAAAAATTAAACACAAATAAACACAAATATCATGCATACCACAACAAAATGATTTGCATGGGGAAAACCCTTTCAGGAGAAAAACCCCACACTCTAAAAGCCACTCAATATATTATTTAGAAATAAAAAGATTACAATATAATTGCAGAGAAAGCTTCTCATAGGAGTATCACCACTAGAGGTCAAGATACACCACGACTACTATCAAACTCTCAAAATACATTCTCATCTACATACATCTTAGCCACTTATAACAAGATTTTTGGAACCTTCTAGAATTATGGTTTTATAAGGTCGTTTTTCATTTGATGTGTTAACAAAAAAACCTTGACGTGTCAGTGCGAAAAAACCTTGATGTGTCAGTGGGAAAAAGCCTTTATGTGCTCGCAAGAAAAAACCTTGACATGTCAATGAAATATTTTTTTCTATAAAAATAAACCTTATATAATTTCAAGGTTGAGACACATTTTCCCAATAGTCCACATAGCCATTAAACTTTCATTAACTTTGTCAACCTACAAAGTACCAAAATTCTTACATTTTTCAATATCACCCATTTTTCCTTTCACATCCATGAATACCGTTTCATCATTTGAATCATTATCCTCATATTTTGAAGAAAAACTATTCTCCTTGGAATATAAAATCTTTTTTAAATTCTCTCTTTTTTTGCCATCTTCTAATTCTTTATAGGGACATTTAGATACAAAATGAGCAATCCTTCCACAATTGAAATACTTGAAATGTAGCTTACCTTTTTATTTTTTGATACCTTTCTTTAATCTTCTCAGAAAATTTGCTTCTACCTCATCAAAGTCATCATTATGATCTACTGGATCATCTTTTATCTTTTTACTAATTTTGAATGTTACTTCCTTCTTTGGAACATCTTTGTCAAATTCTCTCAGTTCAAAGGTAGTGAGAACACCAAACATTTCATCTACTAAATACTAATCCAAGTCCTTAGAATCTTCAATATTAGATACCTTATAATTATAAGCTTTAGGGAGATATCTCAAAACTTCCTTCACAATCTCATCTTCTTTCACTTCTCAACCAAGACCTTTGATGCCACTAACTACTTCATCCACTTGGAGCATATAACTAGAAATGTCTTCATCCTATGTCATCCTTAGGGTTTCAAATCTACTTTTGAATATTTTCATCTTGGCTTGCTTCACTTTATTATCTCCATAAATTTTTCTCAAATTTTCCCATACATCCTTAATGGAATTGCAACTCATCACCTTTAAAAGTTTTAAATCAGCTAACCTACACATGATAGCATTCTTTGCCTTGTCATTTTTCTCATACAATCTAATCTCAATTGGATCTTTTGGAGGAATAAAAGGTATAGTGTAACCAACCTTGACAGGTTGTCAAACACGAAACCTTAGAGAGTTTCGATGACCTTCTATTCTTACTTTCCAAATTGTATAATTTTTCCCATCAAACATAAGACCCTTATAAGATCCATCATGCTCCATGCTAGACCTTTCCTCAAGAATTTAAGCTTCTTTAGAGGAACTCATCTCTCATACCAATTGTTGAACACACTTGGATACTGAGAGGGGGAGTGAATCAGTATCTACAAAACTAAACCCCTTCAGATCTTAAAACCTTCAACAATATTCAAATTAAAACTTTTAACTATATTAGAAAATTATAAAAAAAATCAATGCTTAATTAAATTAGTATTAATGAAAGATAAGATAATAAACAAACATGAACAAGATAACACTAGATTTACATGGAAAACCCAAGAAAGGAAAAAAACCACAGAGATAAATCTCTTGATATAGGAAGCTCCCTGCTTACAAATTGTTTTAAGGCTCACTTCCTATGGACTTGTGGACTAATCCACACAACCTTAGGGAAAGCTACAAAGGACTTAAAGTACTACCACAGACAAAATTAAGGAAAGATACAAATTATAATGACCTATTAAAGAGACTCATTATCTGATAGTAGGATACATGAAAATATAAAAGTACAACATATGCCAACACTACATTCTACTAATTGAGGTGTTAAAGCTCATTTCTCTTTTCTTTTCACAACTCACTACTTCATTCAATAATGAACATCACACCACTCACAACCATACCTTGCAACTGAATTATTCTTTCATTTATATCCTCCATAAGATCTCAAAACATCAATTAAGTTAGCCAAAATAGAAGATAAACAATAACCTAAAAAAGTCAGTCACAAAAACATAATGTAGTCCTATCCAAAATATAGAGAGGACCAAAAATAATCTTATTAAATCTTCCAATGTGATTCAAAACATTAAACATGCTGGTGCACTTTCAATCCAAGTTGGAAACAAGGAAACGTGAAGATGCAATGTGTAGCACATTACCAATCAGCCCAAAAATATACTTTCAACTTAATTTACTTGATGTGATTCTCAACAGGATAGGTCAAGACCCAAATATATCTTAACACAACCTCAAATTTTGGCATAGACCCTAAAGCACATAGTGCAAGAAATAAAAAAATCCCCCATATCATCCATAAATTCACTAATTTCCTAGAAAACCAACTCAAAACAATATGCAACACCAAAGAGATCAATCATTATCATGCAGAACACAAAGAGATTTTCAATGAAAATCCAAAAAAACTTCCATATGCTTATTTCATAGTGTTTTTCCACAAACAACCACCACAAATGAAACAAAAATAGAACACTTCATCTTAGAAGCACATAATACACAAGCATGAGATGAAAAATTAATAAACCAACTTGTGGAACACTTTATTACATGAAAGTTGAACTGAGACACTGCACAAGCATTGAGATCATGTCTGCCAAGTTGCAAGAGCATAAACATGAACACAAAGAAATGTGGAGCATTTTTTTTACCAATCCAGACAACCAACAAAATTACCAACCCACTACAATTACTAGAAACCTCCTCAGCAACACAAGTGGCATTAAAAGATGTAGTGCAAAAACCACAAAGCATATGCATTGAATCCAAAACCACGAGACCAAATATTTAAAGGTAGAGGAATGTGGAGTATTCTCCCAAATATTCTTCAAGGCAACTTCTTGAAGCATAAAATTTTACCAACTTGCGGAGACCAAAACT
>VDFB02277819.1:0-40737 GCA_007258455.2 Sequoia sempervirens
AACCCTACAACAAAAAGTGCAAGAAAGATAAGAAGTAGTGGGTTGGCTAAACTTTTCAGCTTCCCTCCTGCTCTTGTCACTCCTGAACTCATAATGAACTACAGGGAGGCATATCAGCTAGAGACCAAAACCATAGTAGACAGAGACGGGAATGTTCTAGTTGATTTCTCTGCCAAGTTAATAGGAAAGACCCTCCATATCCCTACCTTCAGGGAGATGGAGGAAGCAACCAAGGATGATGGCAAGAACTTTAGGATCAAGACCCCCTCAAATGCAAAAGACTTATAAATCAATACTGGTTGAAAGAGAAGAGGGGAAGTGTAGCCAAGGTACCCTGGGAGCTCTTCCACAGTGACTTTTACGAGGATTACCATGACTTGGTAACCTTGTTGAGTAGAGTCATGGGCCTTCCTACAACAACTTACTTTCAGGAGTGGATGATGTATTTTGTGGAAGAGATTCTCCACAATAAAACCAAGTTCTATTGGACAGGGATAATTAGCAGTTGCTTGCATGAGCAATTCAATGCTGTGAAGAAGACCTCACGCTTCTATATGAAATCCTACATTGTATATTTGTTGGCTGATAAGGAAAAATACAAGGGATTGTTTAGGGCTCTAGATACAAAACCAAGTAGAGAATTGAAGGTTTATGATAGATACCCTCAATTGCAATTCAGGAACTTCAAGAGGGATTACTGTAGATTTAATGACCCTTTCATAGGTCACATCATCAGATTGATTGAGGGTGACTTCGAGAGAAGAGTCTCCCATAGTGCGAATGTCTTCCTCTAAAATTTTTACCTCTTGTTCATTCAATTTCCTCAGTTTACCTATATTTGTGTTGAAGGTTTCTCAGAGAAACCGTACAAGCTGCCTTGACACCCAAATGACTAGATAATATTGCTAGAACTCTCTCGGCAGCTGCGGCATGCACACGCCCTCCTGAGAAGAAAACATAAGGTTGGGATCCCTTATCCTATATCCTTCAGCCAAGGGTTGTATGAAGTCCACACATCTCAATGTTTAGACAATTTAGATAAGGAATTTGTGGAGTATAAATTGAGGTTCCACACTGCCCAACCACGAATGGACCCCTATGGTAAACTTAGGAAGATGGTCATGGTTGAATATGCACATTTACATAGTGTTGAATATTTTTGGGCCAATTGCAAGGATGACAATGAAGTGTGAATGAGGCACTACATGTGCATGACTACGTATTTTTTGAAGAGGTTCAACTTGTTCCCCATGTCAGACCAGGTGATAGAAGATTAAAATACAGTGATGGATCTATTGATGGGTGTTTTGCACACTTTCTCAACATAGAAAGTATGTGAATGAACTACCTCTCTTGAAAGGAGACTTCCAACAACAAGTTGTCAAAAATCACCCCAAGGTCTCTCGGGTGTCAGGTCATGACTTGCATGGAATTCCTCAGTTAATATTTGATGTGATTTTGCTGGTAATCACAGGGCAGACTTACATAGTTGGATGCGAAGTGGATCTTAAAGTCTGAAGTTTCTAAGATGGGAGTTAAGGTGCACTTTTTTGTAGGTTTAAAAAACAATCTAAAACATTAGTATTTTCCTTAAGTTTTGGCTTTATAATGTGCAATGAACCTTAGCATAGGTTACTTCTAAAAATAAATAAAAAGAGCAGGGAAGAGGAAAGGTTCATGGATCTGCAACTAACTATGAACAATGATCATGGAGGTTCTACTGTGGACAACTTCCTTAAAACAAGATTCTATTTAACCAAGAAACCTACAATATCATGAAATTTGTGCTATCTCCCAAGGTCTGCAAATATTTTACCATTCATCCACCATACACATGCATGAATAAAGATAAAAATTTAGAGCAACTTCAAGTTTCAGCCCAGACTAACTTTACAAGACCATTTACCATCAGCAAATGGAAAAAAGTATGGACTGGAAGGCATCAACACAACAAAAATGTCTATAACCACATAACAACATTACCAAATCTATCTAAGTAATTTGAATCCAATTAAAACAAGAATGTAAATTTAACTAGAGCATCTAACTATAAGAGATTGAATCATGAAATATGTATAGAAACTCAGAAAATGCACCAAGCCAATGTATTTTCATTAGAAATTTCTGCAGCATGTCATTACAACTCAACTCTCTTTTGAAAATGAGAGGAGACCCCCTATTTATAGTGTTCAAAAAGTAGAATGAATGGCCAAGATTTAATCTCATTGTGTGGCCAAGATTCACTACAACTTAGGGTTCTACCTACCCCATACTATATTTCAGTTTAAAATACAACTTTGTCTTTATCCCTATTTTGTCCTCTAGTGACAACACTGTAGCAGTTTTGTCTTTTTTTGGTTTCCCTTTTGTTGTAGCTACTCTGTCAGGAATTCTTCATTAATAATAGGGTTTCCCTCTAGCTTCTTCAAAGCTACATATTCCATGAATTTTAGAATTACCGATTGGAGCTTTTCAACCTCCAAAATCTCAGATCGTAGCAATTAATAACTCCATTCCTTGGAGTTGTCTATAAGCCTTTCCCAATCCTCGTCATACTTGGCAGTGTGGTTCCTGAACATTTCTGACTGGGTGAAGGCACAGGCGGAAAAACTCATGAAATCTATGGTTATCTCCTTTGACATTCTGTCCTCCCTCCTCTTCTGGAAGTGGGGCCTTATCTTATCTGGGTCCATTTGCACGAAATTCATCTCATATCCCATCATTAGCTTTAGTTATCAGGCGCAATCTACTTTTATTTCCTTGAACCACTCAATATTTGGATCCACTTTTTCAAGCAACTACTCCAACCTTTCTTTCCTATTCTCAAAGTCCCGCTTCCATACATCCATTAGCCAATTATCGTCCCTTTTGAATGCAAGCTCTTTCTCCCACGTTGCACTTGGAAGCTTGATAATAGCCTCGATCTTTGGGTAGGTGGACTCATATCTCACAGGAAAATCAATGCAAAGTTTTATGGTACCCTAAAGAGACTGTTGTAGGTCTAAGAAATTGTTTGTTGTCCGCACAACCCAGCCAATGCCCATGTTTCCCACATATAGAACCTGTCAAAACCAGCTTTTTGTAGTCCTACCCAAGCTCTTTCTCTTTTCCAACTTATCAATTTGCTCCTTGGACAACAATTATGGTGGAGCCGCAGATGTGGAAGGCACTTCTTCCACTAAGGACCATTGTTGGATGTATGCCATCAGGTCATCTACCTATGCTTTAAGTTCTTCCTCTGAAGTCTTGTCTTGTTGTATGAGATACACCACAGTAGTGACAAACTCCTTGAGGTGTTCCACTTTTTGTTCCCTTGTGGTTGTTCCCAAGTCAATAGTAGAAATATTATAACTTACTCCCTCTTCCCCTACCATAGGTGTAGCCACTTGGACGGTCCTAGATCCAGAAACATCCATTGTTACTTTTGACCTGATCTTGGGCTTCTTTTCCTTTTTGGTAGTGATCTATGCCCTAGCTAGGATAGCTTCTAGTCTCATTCTCGAATCACTCGAGGTGGAAGCCTTCTTCTCAAGTTGCTTTTCCAACCATTCGGGTATCTGAGCCTTCTCTTTAGGTGACTCACGATCACCTTCTTCTTTATCTTTTTTTATTTCAATCTCCTTCTCCTTGGGAGCTTCTTCTTTTGCCTTTGTATCTTCTTCATCCTCATCGGAATCCCAGAAAAATGTTATGTGCCTGATTGGGGACTTGGTGGGCAGGCATTCCTTGGGACTTTCTTCCCTTTCAACCTCCTCTTCTCTTCTGTCACCTGGCTCATTCTCATGCCTGTGTTCCTTGGGCAACTTAGTTTTGAGGCTTTTGTCATCTTGACCTTCACCTTCAAGTCTGTCCTCTTTTACGTTCTCCTCCCTACGAGGAGGTGACACATCTTTCGATTGTTCCCCCGTAGGAAGTTCTACATTTTCTGCTATCCTGCCACCTTCTTTCCATTCTTCTATGGGAGGAGTCCTTTCTACCTCTTTCCCAACATCTTTCAACTGTCGAGTCATTTCCTCCTTGAAATCATCATCAAATGTTTGTACAATTTCAGCACCAGGGTCTCTTTCGTCACCGCTCTCGAAAGATCTTGTTTCTTCTTCTTCATAAACCACCCTATCAATTTTTTGGTGATAATATTTTGGGTGTTCATGGTACTCATCTGCTTCCTCCAATGCTTTTGCAGTCTCCATCTCCCGCTTCTCCCATTCCTCAAAGATTTGCATTGTGGCTTCCATTACCGGTGGTCCCGTTAGAGGTTTTGAGGGCGGAGCACTAGCGAGGACCTACACTAAGGTAGCTTGGATGGTGGGATCCAAAAATATTTGGGAGATCTCAAAGGGGACATTCTGCATGTTTCTGTGTCAAGAGAACGCCTCTGACAGCGTGAGCGCTGGCATTGGTATTGTCAATGTAGCCAGTGGAAGCGATGTGGTGGGAGACATGGAGGTGGAGGAAAGTGGGGAAGTTGTGGTAGAAGAGGAGTTGACTGTCACAACCTTCCCAATAGGCAAAGAAGAGGTGAGGTGAACCGAAATGTCCACCATAGGCGGGGATGTGGCAATCATGGCTTGGGAAATGGATGGAAGGGTGGCAGAATTAGCGGCAGTAGGCAGAGATTTTGGCTAATCTATCTCCCCTTCTTCACCCTCATGAAGGGGTCCTCCTATGTCACAGGAAATCCTGTAATGCTCCCCATCCTTTTATGTTTCTTTGACAGCGAACCCTTTGAATCCTTCCTTGCATATACTTTAGGATTAGGCTGCTCCTCAACCTCTTTACTTTTCCTTGATCTTGTGAGCGGAGGAGACTTGGATGTTTCCCCTGTTAAGGTTGTAGCAGCAACATCATCTATGGCACTAGGTTCAATCTTGAGCCCTTCATATGTTAGGACAACCCCTTGTTGCTTTAATTGGGCTACTTGTTCATCGACCCATTCCTTGGTGTGAGCCTCGACGGGCTTGGTTATAATATCAAGGTCATCGACCTCTTGCTCATCCCAATCTATCACTGGTATTGGAAAGTTAGCGACTGCACTGTACTTGGGGTCCATTAAGGTAATTTCATCTTCTTCAACCTGGTCAAGTGTGGGAAACAAATTCACCCTTCTTACAAAGTACGCAGTCATTCGCATATAATTCCTTGTGCACACCTCCTTGTCATCTTGACAATTTTCCCAGAAATCTTCTACATGATGCAAATGCTCCTACCCTAGTCCAAGTTCCTTCCTTACGTTCCCATATGGGTCCATTCATGGGCAAGTAGTATGTAGGTGAAAATGATATTCTACTAGTTCCTTCTCAAAATTTCCAGCACACTGGGAGGTTTGCAATTTGTACATACCCTGGCTAAAAGTTAAGGGATAAGGGATCCCTGCCAAATGCCTGTTGCTGAGGATCAAATGCACATGCTACAGTTGTTGAGAGAGTTCTAGTAGTATAATCCGGTCGTTGGGGTACCGGGGCAGCTTATTCGGCCTCTCTGTGTAACCTTGGGCATGAATGTAGGCGAACTTGGGGAATTGAATGAACAAGTAGGCGTATTGTTTCAAGAATGCCTCAACACTATGAGAGACCCTTCTTTCAAAATATCCCCCAAGGAATCTGATAATGTGACCCACGAAGGCGTCATTTACTTAGAAATACTCCTTAAAATTTTTGAACTGGAGCCGGGGGTATCTATCATAGACCTTCAATGCTCAACCTGGTTCTTCATCAAATGCCCCGAACAACCCAACATACTGTCTTTGTTCGACTAGTGAGTAAACAAGGTAGGAGGTCATGTAGAACTTGGAGGTCTTCTTTACATTCATGAATTGCTCGTGGAAGCAGTCGCTTATTATGCCTCCCCAGTAGAATGAGGATTTTGTGGTAACATCCTCCTACCCACAGAGAATCTACTCTACAAAGTAAACAATCCACTCTTGAAAGTATGTCGTAGTGGGAAGGCCCATCGCTCTACTCAGCATGGTGACCAGGTCGTGGTAGTCCTCATGAAAGTCGCTATGGAAGAGCTCTTGGGGAACCTTCGTGGCACTGCCCCTCTTCTCCTTGAGCCAGTACTATTTTATAAACTTCTTACAGCCAGTGGGGTCTTTGTCCCATGTTGCCTTACATTCTACGATGGTTGGCATCTCCATTGTTTCAAAGGTAGGTATGTGAAAATTATTTGTTATTGCTTCACCCGACATATCAGCAAGGATGTTTCCATCTCTGTCAACTATTGTCCATGTCTTTGGCTAATATGTTTGTCGGAAGGCCATGACCAATTAAGGGGCTACAAGGGATAGAGGAAAGCATGTAGTTTTAGCAATTCCACTTTGTCTGATCAGTCTTGCATTATCGGTCTTAGGATGGATCTTGACCCTTTTCTTGAATTCATTAATATTGATGTGGTCGATATTGGTATCTGTTATTTCTTTCTAGTCTATGATGATTTTTTAATGTAAAGGCTCTCCCTAGAATTAGAACTTCATCTGGTCTTTGTCCTCTTTTCTACGAGGAACCTTTCCTACTTTCTTCCATTTGTCTTTCTTTGCAACCGCCCCAAAGGGTCCTACACCCGGTTCCATGTATCCTGCAGACAAATGAAAGATGACAATAACCAATCATGAAAACATAGACGTTAGTCAAAATCCTGTGACCGAAGTCTAATTAGACAATATATCATTCATAAAATAAAATTTTTACTTCAGGATATCGTTAGCAATTTACTGGAGGGATTTTGGACAAGATGGGCCCAGGGGGCCGAACTTCCCTGGTAGGAATGTCATTTGAAGGGCGAACAAGGTGGGGTGACTTGGGTGGTTTCTCCCGACATCATATTTTAATGGTTTGAAAGGCCCATACAAGAGAAGGTTGAATTTAGTAACAAAAAACCCCACAAAAAGGTGGACGAAAAACTTACCTCAAAAGCCTGGTGAGAAAAATTGTGGAATCCGCGAAGGATCGGAAAATGAGGGCAACAGGCGATGAAGGCACTGGACTCCTCAAAAAATGCTTTGAACTCTTCTAGCCAACCTGACATATGAAAATGGAAAGTTGAACTAGATATTTATACCCCAAATCATCATTTAATACATCCATTAATGCATGTACAAATGACAAGAGGGTTGGTGAGTTTAAATTCTTGGATGACGGTGGGAGGTCCAGGGCCCGAAGGCCAAATGAACATGACCATATGTTCACTTCATAGTTACCATTGGAAACCATTAGCGAAAAGGAGTCTGGGGCCCATAGGATGGGACACTGATGTAGGTTAGCCATTTGGAATGGAAAAGTCAACACGAAACTCTGGGTAGAGAAGTCTGGGGGATCAGGCCCAGAAAGGGAAAAGGTAATCCATTTTCAACACAAGTCAAAAAGGTCAGAAATTAGGAAGCTGGGTCCCAGGACACAAGAAGGCGAAGGCCTTCATCCATTTAGGACAATGGGCACATAATAGAAACCCGACAAGGGAAACCCGCTAGGCCAGGCCCACGGGGCTCCAAGGCGGTTGGCAGAAGCAAACTTCCAAGAAAACCCTGCAAGGAACCAGGACTTAGAAAAAGTGGAGGGGATGGAACACAACCAACTTAAGATGAGACTTTGGAGGCACGCTGCCCATCAAGGACACCAAAACAAGGCATGCCAAAAAAGGCAGTGACAAAATGACCCGGAAAGGCAAAAGAGGGTCCCCATTCAATAATGGGGCGTGTGTGCTATGGGCACAACAAGATCCTCAATACAATGCAATTGTCAATCTGCCACTACCACTAAGGTGAAGTTGGGATGAGAAAGAGGTTGATGACCACGATATGCTGACCAAGCCCATTGAGGCTAGAAAAAAGGAATGGATTGACGGGAAAATTTCCCAATTGAAGCAGCAAGGGGTCACTTTCACCTATGAGGAGCTTAAGGAAGATCCTGTAAGTGAAATTAACAGCGGGGTAGCTGCTAGAGAGACCTCAAAGTCTCCTCCAACCACCAGGTTGTGGAAAGAAAAAAGCGGTGATGGTATTAGAGCCAAAAGTATATACAAGAAAAGCAACGAAGGGGTCCTCCACAGAACAAAGACATCTGGAATGCGTACTACCAAATGGGAGGTTACCTCTCCACCAAAGGAGAAGTAGAGGCCAAATAAACAAAGTCTCCACCCTATTGCCTCGGCTCTTGTATCCATGGCTGCTACTAATGTTGCTACTCTTGTTGCCCTCCACCTACTTCGGTGATGGTTGCCACTTCCCCACTTGTAGTGGACATCTCAGTCCACCTTGCCTCCACTCCGCCCATGACACAAGTAATAATAATTGACTCTTCTTCTGCCACCACCTCTCCACTTTCCTCCATCTCCATGTCTCTGACGACATCTCTCCCACTAGTAGCAGCAACAATGCCACTGCCTGCTCTCTCGCTCCTGGAGGCCTTCTCCCACCATATGCAAAACATTCCTACGGAGCTATCTAGGGTGTTGATGAACCCAGCCATACAAGTTGCCTTGGCACAAATTTTTGACAGTATTCCCAACCATACTCCTCCAACTGAACCACCAAAGGTGAAGGCTACAATGAAGATATCAAAAGAATTGGAGCAAGAAGAGAGGGAAGCTACAAAAGAAATGGAAGAGGAAGTTGATGATTACCACGAGCACCCTGAGTACAAGTTGTAGACATCCAAATTTGACCACTTCCATATGGTCAAAATCATCTCCTTATTCATCCCTTTACTCATCTATTTCATCCTCTTCGTCAGTATTAATTAAATCACTCATTTAATTAATATTTCATCATCTGTATAAGGTTCCTAAAGTATTTAATTCAATAATTAAATGCTTTTTACGCTTCTGCTCTCTCTAAATTAAATAAATACATCACTTTATTTAATTTAGTCATTGCTGACTCTACTTTGGATTTCAGACCGTTTTCGATTCCCTCTTTTTCTCTCCTCATTGTCACATCCTCCATAACCCACTTCTAATCTCAATTGATTTAATTAATTATGGATTAGGATGTTTTACATGTCTAAAAAAATTAATGTCATCTCACATCTTAATTTCGTAATCTTCCGTTCAATCCTCACAACCATGTGTTTTGCACAACGCCCAATCAAAGTCGTTAACCACATTTAGCATCGGCTGTAGTCGCCCGCTGCTTCGTTTCTTTGGCCCGGCACCCGTACGTTCTGATTCCACGTTTATTCGCCGCAGTCTCGCTTCTCATGCATCGCCGCATCTTGACTTGTACATCAGTCACATGTGGACGCTTACTTCCACTTTTTTGGAACCTTATGTGACCATGAGATTAGCTTCCAAGCATGTGGTTTTAATTCACATTTTATTTTTACGATAGAACACTTTTTCCCATGGAGATTTTTTGAGGAATTCTAAAATTCTCAAAATTACGCTCATTCCCAACGGAGACAAAGTTCTTTTTGAAATCTTAAATCCCCAAAGATGCTGCCAGTACTTGTCCTTCCTCCACATCATGTAATCTCCTTCCACCTCACCTACACATCATCACATCCTTAGCCACTTCACATTCCACATGTCAAGATGTGAGGGCTTGTGAGTCCTCAACTCACCATAGCCCTTCATCTTGACCTTGTTCGATAAATCTTAACCATTGAATTATCTAGAGAATTCAAATTCCTCTATAAATACCCCCTCTTTTCTCTCATTTAGAGGGTTTATCATTGTTCTAACCAAACTCTTGCAAAATTTTCATTTGAGCCATACTTAGCTATAAACTTGTATTCCTTACATTCATCATAGCATTTTCATCCATTTCCCATCCATATTACATAGCATTTGTGCATCTTTTTGCATCAAGAGGAGCATACATCATGTCAACAATTGAAGGGCCAACCAAATGACAACTTAACAAGGTATTATCTTTCTATCTACTTTCTTAAGTTCAACATTTTTTCCCTATCTTGAGGTGTTAAGTGTTTAGTTGGTTTCTTGCATGTTTTGTGTTGCTGCTCATACGTTTACTCCTAATCACATTTCTAGCATGCCTGATGGGACCAATAGATGGGTCTTGTTCTTTCACATTTTCTAGGTTGCAGAGGGGCAGACCCGACCTAGTAGAGAGGCGGACCTATCCATCGAGGGGCAGACCTGACCTCCTCCAAGTGCAGACCTGACCTAGTAGAGGGGTAGACTTGACCTTCACAAAGTCCAGAAACAAAAGATTTGCAATTTTTTTTTATATAGGGGCAGACCTAACCTCCAGGGGCAGACCCGACCAAAACAACTTTTTCTAGAAGGTGAAAACTGAAGTTTAAGCACTGATTTTAGTTATTTTGGGTATTTTTGACCCCCTGACATTTACTATGTCTGTGCAAGAATCTAACTAGCATTTGGTGGAAAACGAAAAACAAAAAGTTCTAACAAGTTTCTTGCAAGGCTATCCTTTCAAAACATTTATTAGTTGTTTGTTGTTGTTTCTCATTAATTTAGGCACATAGATTAAGTAGGGGTGTCAATACACTTTGTGTGCCATGTTTGTGGTAAGCTATTGACGTATCCAATCCCTTTGCACCATTTGGCGATCCTGGGTGACGAGAAATCATAGCTTACCAGGTATTTTAAGTCACCCATTTCTTTCTTTTCTTAGGGGACCTACTTGGGGATTTCATCACCCGAAGGGACAATCCCAACCATGCGTACCGGTGAGGTATATAAATGGGGGAGAGCCAAAACTATACCCCAATCTAGCCACGTCGTTATTGGCGAAGCATCAGGATGATGTGAAGAGTTGGTCTGAGCCTCTAATATCTCGCTAAGGTTCCCGATTCACGCTTGTGATGGGTTGGTGTTCACAGTTTGGGCCTCACGTACCAGGTGTATATCGAGGACTCCTTAGCTATCTTGTGCATCCTAGATTAAGACCATTATTGGTCATACCCATTCTACTAATCTTAGGATCATGTTGCTTGAATTGTTTTCCTTGTGCAAAACCAGTGGTTATCTATTTAGCCAAGTCAGCCTTATCCTCTGATTAATATTTGTTGTGTTTGGGTCCTTCGCCTTAGTCATTTTTTTAAAAACCAAGTTTAGACTGGTCCAGGGGTGGACCTACCCTCCAGGGGCAGACTTGACCTTTTTCAGGGGTGAACTTTCCCTCTAAACAACCCCTTTTAAGCCTATTTTAGCCAAAAAAAATTCCAATCTTTTGTCAGATAGGCGTACCTAACCTCCAAGGGTGGACCTGACCTCTAGTGGTGGACTTGATCTCTTTCATCGGCAAACCAGCCCTCTAGGGGTAGACCTGACCTTTTTCAAAGACAGATTGTCCCTTAAACAATTAGTTTTATCACCCATTTCATCATTTTGAACACTCGTTTCATCTTTCTGAGTGCCTGTTTCATCATTTTGATCACTCATTTCCCTGTCTTGAGCATTCATCCCCTCGATCCGAGCATCCATTTCCTCATTTCCTATGCCCGTTTACTTGTTCCAAATAATTTTTTTTGCCCATTTCCACTAAGTAGCAGCGTACCTGCACACCCAGTGGCATACTTTCCCTAGAAGGGGTGCACCTACCCTAGTAGGGGAAAACCTAACCTTGGACAGGCATACTTTCCCTTGGATAGGCTTCCCAGACCTTAAAACGGGCATTTTTACTTGCTTTTTCAGTTGTTTCATCAGTCGTTTTTCATTTTTTTTGGTTGTTCTTTCCCATTCTTCTTTGGAGGGGTGGAACTACCCTAGTAGGGGTAGACTTGACCTTGGAGGGGTGGACTTTCCCTTGGATAGGCTTTCCAGACCCTAAAACGATCGTTTTTACTTACTTTTTTGGTCATTTTGTCTGTTGTTTTTCATTGTTTCCGGTCATTCTCACTTGTTATTTTTTGGAGGGACATACCTACCCTATTAGGGTTGGACCTAACCTTGGAGGGGCGAACTTTCCCTTGGATAGGCTTCCTGAACCCTAAAATAGGCATTTTTACTTACTTTTTTGGCCGTTTTGTCTGTCATTTTTCATCGTTTTAGGTTTTTCTCACCTGTTCTTCTTTGGAGGGGTATAATTTCCCTAGTAGGGGTAGAAATTACCTTGGAGGGGTGTACTTTCCCTTGGATAGCCTTCCCGGACCCTAAAACGGGCGTTTTTACTTGCTTTTTTGACCTTTTTGTCTGTCATTTTTCATCATTTTCGGTCATTCTCACTTGTTTTCTTTAGAGGGGTAGAAAAAAACTTGGAGGGGAATACTTCCCCTTGGATAGGCTTCTTGGACCCTAAAACAAGCATTTTTATTTGCTTTTTCAATCGTTTTGTCATTCGTTTTTCATCATTTTCAGTCATTCTCACCCGTTCTTCTTAGGAGGGGTGGACCTATCCTAGTAGGGGTAGACATGTCCTTGGAGGGGTGGACCTGCCCTTGGATAGGCTTCCTGGACCCTAAAATGGGAATTTTTTACTTGCTTTTTTGGTTGTTTTATTAGTCATTCTCCGTCGTTTTCAGTCACTCAAAGTTGTTCTCACCTATTACCACCTTGTTGAGTGAGTCCCCCATCAATTTGAATGAATTTTCTTCTTACATATCCAATCTTGTCTCCCAATTTGAGCATTTGTTCATCCATTATAATTAATCGTTTACTCGTTTCAAGCTTTCATTCATCCATTTTGAACATTTGTTCACCCTTTTCAATCATTCGTTTACTCGTTTCAAGTAAACATTCATCCATTTAGAACCTCCTATCATTTTGAACTCTCATTCAATTGTTTCATCCATTCATTTACTTGTTCTGAGTAATCATTCATTCATTTCAAACTATCATCTTCTCATTCTGAGAATCATTCATTCGTTGAGAGTAGTCGTTTACTCATTCCAAGTAGTCATTCATCCCTCTCGATCATTCATTTACTCATTTTGAGTAATCATTCGTTCGTTTCGAACCTTCATCTTCTCATTCTGAGAATCATTCATCTATTGTGAGTAGTCGTTTACTCATTTTGAGTAGTCGTTCATCCCTCTCGATCATTTGTTCATTTTGAACCTTCTTCTCATTCCGAGAATCATTCATCCATTGTGAGTAGTTTTTTACTCATTTCGAGTAGTCGTTCACCCCTCCCGATCATCTGTTCACTTGTTCCAAGTAAACGTTCACCCGTTTCGAGCCTCCATCTCTTTGTTTTGAGAGTAATTCATTTGTTCCAATCATCCGTTCACTCGTTCTGAGTAAAATTTCACTCGTTTCGATCCTTTGTCTCCCCGTTCTGAGAGTCTTTCTTCCATTCCAATCATTTGTCTACCCATTTTGATCATCCGTCTACCCATTCTAAGAGTTTGAAAGAAGAGGGGCGAACATTCCCTTCAAGGTCATTCATCTATCATCCGAATCACATATGTACATCATCCAATAAAATCTCTAGATTAGGTATCCATCATCATTATCCCCATCCAAATCCCTTGAAGTTCTTTTCAAAATTTATTATCTCAATTGACCTAGGTGTCTGAATTTGATCGTCATCATCAACATCTGCTTAGGATTGTCATCCGTCCTAAGTTAATCGTCATCGTCAGCCCAATCAATTCACTTTCAATCTCAAAGTGGATTCGGTGCCATATTCATCCATTTATCCTTTAATCTAATCAATCAGTATCCTAAGTCACCTAGGGTAATCTCTGAATGGGGTTTTCCAAACCCTTTCCTCATCCTATCTGATCCATCATTCGATCTTATAAATCATCGATCAATCTTATCCAATCTAATACAATCACATCCCTATCCAATCACCTTCGACACAATCAATCTACTTCCATCTCAAAGAAGATTTCATGTCGAGGTTATCCTTTGGTAATCAAATCCAATCATCAAAATCAATCCCATCACATCATCTGATCATCCTAATTTGAGCTTTAATCCAATCCTGATTTGAGCTTGACCTAAATCCCAATTTGAGCTTTAGTCCATTTCCATCCAAAATATTTGATCCATTCTATCTATCCTTTCATCATCATGAATCCTTATCCTTCATCAATAGTAGTCAAGGGAAACCCTAATTATGTTAATGATGATAACGAAAGCCTTGTCGATCAAGAGGTATATGACATAGAGCCCCTTGACACTATCATCGCTAGTAAGGTCTCTCCACCCACTTTCCACAATTTGATTACTCCTTTGAGCTATCACGTTATGTCTTCATCCATGCCTAATCACGTTCCTTATGCTACCTTTGACAAGGGATATCCAGTACCTTCCTTGTCTACATATTTTTCATATCCTTCATCTACATCATCGTCTTATCCAACACCCGCATCCTCCTATCCTAATATGCCATCGCAATACTATTATTACAATCCCCCATCCATGTCTCCCTATCCTAATCCTCTTTATCTATCTACACACCCTAACCCAACATCCACACCTTTTAATCTTAACCCTACACCCCATCAACTTACCCTAATCCAACATCCGCATCTCCCTATCCTAATTCAACACCCACGTCTTCCCATCCTAATCCACCATACCAATACCCTTACTACAATCCACCAGCCACATCCTTTTGTCCTAATCCATTGTCCATATCCTCTTCTCCTAATTCATCATTCCAATATCCCTACCTTAACCCTCCATCCAATCTCAGTCCTCCATCTACTCCCAATCCTACATCCAATCCCAATCCTTTATCCACTCCTACCTCACCCTCTAAACCTTCAATATGCAATTTTCTCACTCCCGAAGTTCTCCAAGGACTTATGACAAAGAAGACATCCCCGACTACACCACCTGAAATCATGGAACCATGCCATCCCAATCCATCATCCATTATCACTAATGATGAGACCCCCCTCTAGCCCACACTTAACATTGATGCTACCACCTCTAGCACCACTCAAACAGTTGAAATCCTCACATCCACTGAGTCCAATGAGCCCCCATCTCCTACTCTAAGAGCCATTGAATCCATCGAAGACACCCACATCCAATCCACTCCTTCCACTCCTAGTATCACCGCAATCCCTCCTCTTGAACTTCATGAATCCTCCATCCTTCCATCTCCCTGACTTGCAGATTCCATCCAACACTCCTTCATTATCATGCATCCTACACACGATGAGTCATGCCAAGAGCTTGATCCAAAGCATGCCATATCCCCTCCTCCACATCAATATCATGTCATCTCATCTAGCCAATCTCAAGATCACAATCCCCCATCCACTCCATCCCATGATCTCCTTGATTCCACCACTCCATCTCATGAGCCCTTATCACCCGCTACCACAAATCTGGATCCTATCATGTCACCTAATCCCTCTCTTGATCCCTTATCACTCACTCGTCTCGATCAAGATGTTGCTATCCCCTCATCTCCATCTGATGACCCTCCACCATCACCTAGCCATACCATCCCCACACCACTTTTATATCCCCTTAGTACTCTCACATTCTTTCATGGTGGTCTACTAGCAGAAGAAAAACAAAGCATATATACTACCCATCATCCTCCGCCTAATAATGGACTCGCATCATTCCTCTAGAATAACAAAAACCTTTTCATGGATCAAATGCTTAAGAACATGAACTATCAAGGAAAAGGTTTAGGCCTTCATGAGCAAGGTATTTTATAGCCCATCCAAGTCTAAGAGCACGACTACACATGTGGTCTTGGTTATATCTCTCAAAACTCACAAGCTAAAAATGTTGGTACAACCTCTATACATCCTCAACGAGCCTCTTCCAAAAGAAATACAGGCTCTTCCCATCACTCTACCAAATCATTCACTGCAATCCCCCCTCCTCCATCATATCACCTCAAAACAACCATCCATTTTGGGTCCTTACATCCCTCCATCCACCATCTCCCATCCTCCATCTACTCTGTCCAATCCTACATCTATTTTGGGCCCTTGTACCCCACACTTTCCACCACCATCCTATCTTATTTATCCTTCTATCCATTCATCACCTATCCATATCACCCATCATAAACATCCCACTCTTATGTACCCTAATTAGGATCAACAAAGGCACATACCTACACATCTTCCATCTAGACATAATCCTCAAAATCCTACCTCCATCATTCCACACCATCCTTCTCCTTACACCCATCCCATTGTTATTCAAAGCACTTTGGATGCCAAAGTAAAAATGCATTTATCTAAACATCCACATGAATCAAAAGCTCCTCATGTCCCCTCTAAAAGACATGGTGATGAAAAGGAAAATCAAATTCAAAATCCAAATCAAATCCATAGGCCACAAAGGCCCACCAAAGAAAAGATCAAAACCATGTGGATCCCAAAGAAAAAAGATGCCATGCCTTCAAATGAAAAAATTGTAACCACATCCAAAGTTGTTAATCCAAAAGCTAATCATACACCCCCTCCATCTCCTAAATATTTTTTGGGTCCTTATGTCCCAAAATTCACCATCCCATCTCCTCCATTATCCCCACATTCTCCATCCATTAATACTCCTATCATTTCACGTCCAATGTTGGTCCTGAACTTACCACCCCATCACACACCTACCCCATCATTCTATCCATACCATTTCCAACATCCCATCCATTATCCCACATATCTCCCCCATCAAATCCCTCTAATTCATCCTCTTACATAATCCATTTATCCTAATAAGGTTGTACAAATATCCAGCAGTCACTTCGAACATGGGCTCTTAACACCTTGTATGGAACTTGATGCTTGAGTCCTTCATCCATCTCCTTATCACATGTCTTCTAAATCCGCTTATCCACCTCCCTATCTTTATCCATCTCCTTCTGCATGCTATCCAAAAAGTCAAAAAAATCCAAAAAAGTCAAAAAAATTAGAAAATAAAAAGAAAGAAAAAAATAATAATAATAATTCATCCAATGGTTAAAATTTGGAAAACAAGCACCTTGGATAAGTACCATGATGAAAACCTAGCACAAATGCATCATGTGTAATCCCCCATCTGTCCTTTCCCACACTTGGGGGCTGCTTCCTGAGATGCATTCACTCCATCTGCTATACTTCCTGTTATATATCTTCTTCATTTCCACATCCTACCATCATATCCCATTTATGTCAATCCCTCCATCCTCCTTGTTATCTTGATATACATAGGGGAAAACATACAAACATGCTTTGGACACCTCTTGGCATACATTCCCCTCATCACCTCATCCTTATTTACATTCGTCTACCTTCCTTGACCACCCGTCATGCTACCATTAATCTCCCTTCCTTATCCATGCATCCTATCCATATCCATCTCACTCTTTTATTAGCGTATCCTTCTACCTCACATCCCTCATGCCTCATTATACATGACATTTTTAGAGTGGGGGCATCTATCTTCCTTTGTGACATAGTCCTTGGAGACATCCTTCATCTAGCAAACAATCCCTTCCATCTCTGCATCCTTATCCCTCTATCCATCCATCATAGAAATCATTTCCATCACCCAAATTATTATCTATCCATTTATCTAGCCAATAACCTTTTCCTCATCCAACTCCTTATCCCTCTATCCAATCCATCAAAACAATCCTTTTCCTCCCCCCAACCTTATCTATTTATCCATTTACCTCTATCCTCATCCCATCTCATAATCCCTTGTCATTGGTATCTAGCTATAGGCTCCTCCCCATGCAATCCAATACCATCTATCTTACCGTCATCACTTCTTCTTTTGCACATCTTTTCAATCTCCTCTCCTTTATCATCATTCATCTATCCATCATACCATCCTCCCAATTCATCTTTTGATGATTTGGATAACTATCGCATCCACGAGCCCGTTATGATCACCACCATCATATCCAATCCAACAGGTCTATCCTATCTCATTGTATCATTCCCATCTTTTTATCCACTTATCATGGTTATCTCATAATCTTTTATCCATCACTTTTCTTTGGCCTTTTGTCTAACTATGTTGCCCCTATGCTTTCACATAGACAAGGTCAATCATTTGATCACCCCAAGGATCCTTTATAAGTCTACCATTGGTCTTTACCTTTTTGTCACATCAATTCTTTGTCATCCATCATTTATGTCTCCATCATGCTCTTTGCTTTTTTTATCCACTTAGATTTAGTTTCAGGTCTTTATTGAACCACGAGGGGCTCTATGCTTTCATGTAAGTAAGTTAATCTTTGATCATCCCTCGGAGGCCCCTAGATCTTTAGGGTGTGTCAGCCTTGTTTCTTGTGTCTTGTGTCATGTCGTCAAGTATGTCCTTATCTTGTTGGTTCTTCATAAATGAGATCCACTTGAATCATGAGATTCAATCAGTTTTGTAGTCTCCTGCATCATATTGATCTTTAAGTTTAGTATCCATCTTTGGTCTCAACAAGATGCATCCTTCCCTTCCCAGCTTCAGACCTCATCAACCCCATCATGCCCGATCCTATGGAAAGAATGATTTTGGAATTAGTTACAATATTTTTTGATGCTTTTTTGGCTTTTCAATTATTTGGGCTCCCCTATCATCACTTTTCATGGTCACCTTGATCCATCATATATGGTGTGCTTTGACTAGTCAACATAGGGGCGTATCTTGATCTTTTCTTTGTTGTTGTCTTCTCGGTTGTCCCACGTAGTACCCACCAAAACTCCTGCGGTCTTGTGTTATGTTGGGGCATCCTTTTGTGCTTGTGGTTATCCCAATACTTAGCCCAACCAAGGTCTTCACGACTTTGGGGTATTGGTATAGCCTTCTTGTTTGTTGTGTTTATCTTATGCATTAGACACGAATTAGTCTTGGTTCTCCATACCCTGGCATCTTGTGTCTTATGCTATAGCAAAAATCAGTGCTCCAAAGATGGAAAATTGCATTAGGATTGCATTTCATCTTCCCCACCCATGCATTCATCCTTCATGAATCTCCCTCCCCTATCCATCTGATCTCTTATCATCATCTCTTTAATAATCATCATCATCGGGATGCATCCTTCCCTATCCTTTTGTGTTGTTTCGGGATATATCATTCCCTCATCAAACAACACTCCATCCATCATCAACCCACTTTGGCTTGTAGCTTGACTAGGGCAACATCACCTTCGTCCTTGCATCCATTGCTTCCCAATCTCCTACCGCCTTTTCATCCTTCTTACCCATCACTTTGTATCATCTTCATTCTCATCGTCTCATCCATTTCAAGAGCACACCTGTGTTCTCTTGAACCCGCATGTCCTCTCAAGGGGGAATCATTCATCCCTAACCTTCATCTTCACCCCCATCATCTTTCTTCCCAATCAATCCTTTGATGACTGGAGCATCTTTCCCAATTTGACCATCTTCTTTTGGGTTCTATATTTTAATATTCTTTGAAATGATGCTGCTTCATAACACCATCTCAAAGAGGGGAAAAATGTAGACATCCAACTTTGACCACTTCCATATGGTCAAACTCATCTCCTTATTAATCCCTTTACTCATCTATTTCATCCTCTTCATCGGTATTAATTAAATCACTCATTTAATTAACATTTCATCATCTGTATAAGGTTCCTAAAGTATTTAATTCAATAATTAAATACTTTTACCTTTTACTTCTTTCCTCTCTAAATTAAATAAATACATCACTTTATTTAATTTAGTCATGTGACCTCTTTGAATTTAAGTCAATTTTTAATTCCTCTTTTTCTCTCTCATTGTCACATCCTCCATAACCCACTTCTAATCTGGATTAATTTAATTAATTATGGATTAGGATGTGCACACATTAATCAAAAAAGTAATGTCACATCCTCACATCTTCTAATTTCTCCTTAATCTTTCATTAATACTCCTAACCATGTGTTTGCACAACCTTAATCAAAGTCATTAGCCACATTTAGCATGCCTTTTTAGTCAACCTTTTCATTTTTCTTTCTCAGCATTGACCCTCTTTCCCATGTCAATTTAAAATTTACATTTATTCCTCCTAGAATCTCCTTTTCCGATGCATCTTCTAGAATCTTTTGACTTGTCATATCAAGTCACATTTGGACAAGTGCTTCCCTTTTTGGAATCTTGTCTTGACCATGAGATTCTTCCAAGCATGTGAATTTTTAATTCACATTGATTTTCCCAACTACTTTCCCTTTTCCCATGGAGATTTTTGAGGAATTCTAAAATTCCTCAAAAGTCACTTTCATTCCCACTTGGAGACAAGAAGTTCCTTTTTGAGGAAATCTTCTCATCCCCCAAGGTACTTGTCCTTCCTCTACATCATGTACTCTCCTTCCACCTCACCTAAACATCATCACATTCTTAGCCACTTCACATTCCACATGTCAAGATCTGAGGGCTTCTGGGTCCTCAACTCACCATATCCCTTCATCTTGACCTTGTTGAATAAATCTCAACCATTGAATTCTCTAGAGAATTCAAATTCCTCTATAAATACCCCCTCTTTTCTCTCATTTAGGGGGTTGATCATTGTGCTAACCAAACTCTTGCAAAATTTTCAATTGAGCCATACTTAGCTATAAACTTGCATTCCTTACATTCATCATAGCATTTTCATCTATTTTCTATCCATATTACATAGCATTTGTGCATATTTTTCCATCAAGAGGAGCATACATCATGCCAACAATCAAAGGGCCAACCAAAGGATAGTTTAACAAGGTATTATCTTTCCATCTACTTTCTTAAGTTCAACATTTTTTCCCTATCTTGAGGTGTTAGGTGTTTAGTTGGTTTCTTGCATGTTTTGTGTTGTTGCTCGCTCCTGGGACCACGTTTTCTCCTTATCACACCAACATCTGACAATCAACAAAGTGGTGTGTGAGGGAGAAGAAACACAATTATTAGAGGAGGACACCGAGGAACTGAGTGCCAAGTATATCATGGAAGCATTTGATCCTGACCTCGAAGAGGAGTTGGCTCGACAACTAAAAAATGTCAGAGAGGAAGTGGAAAAGCAACCCTGTGATGAAGAAAAAAATAAAGAAGAGGAAATGGAAGCAGATACTGAACCTCCAATTGGGGAGTATGACAAAAGCCCCAAGCATGATGAAGAATTGCCTCTTTCAGAAGAGCATAAAAAGGTATTAAACATGATGAAGAGGATCATCCCAAGTGTGAGGAAGAGGAAGAGAAAGAAGAAGATACTAAAGCCAACGAGAGACTTGAGATGGAACAACTTGAGAAGCATGGGCATGATGAAGAAGAAGAAGAGAAAACTGTTGAAGGGGAAGACATCCCCAAAGAGCATGCAACCTTTGAATCTCCACAAAAGGATATTGTATTCATTTAGGATTTTGATGAGGAAGGAAGGACATAACAAGAAGCTCCGAGTAATAAGGTAATGGAAATCCAACACACCCACGAGGAAGAAGGTGGTCATGAATCACCAAGGGGAGAATCTCAGATGCCTGAGTGGCTTGAGAAACAACTGCAAAAGAAACACCAACATCAAAGGATATGAGGGAAAGGCTGGAGGAAATCCTAGCTTGAGCCTAAATAAGCACAAAGAAAGAGAAGAAACCTAAGTTCAGGTCTCAGCTGACAATGGATACATCTAAATCTAGAACCATGCAAATAGCCACCCTAGTGGTGAATGAAGAGGGGGTAAGTTATAACATCTCCACCCTTGATCTAGGAACTGCCACAAGAGAATAAAAAATTGATCAACTCCAAGGGTTCGTCGCCACTATCGTGCATCAGATGCACAAGGATAATATTTCCAAGGAGGAACTCAAGGCACAAGTGGCTGATCTAGCAACATATATTTAGAAATGGTCATCGATAGAAGAGCTCCCCACCACATCCTCAGCACCACCACAATTGCTATCCAAGGACCACATTGATCAGCTAGAGAAGAGAAAGAATTGGATGAAAGCCACAGAGGATTGGTTTAGGAAAGTCCTCTACAATGGAAATATGGGCATCATTTGTGTAGTCAGAATGGCCAACAAATTCTTGGAGTTGAAGAGAATGCTCGAGGGAATAAGAAAATTTTGCACCGATTTCCCCAAATTATACAAGATCATGTACCCAAAACTTGAGGCTATTCTCTCAAGGTACCTAATGGATCAAGAAGTTTGCTCTGGAAAAAGGTGATCATTGGCTCATGGAGACGTGGAAGTTGAGCCTTGACCATAGAAAAGAGGTATTAGAACAAAGTTCTCCATGAGGTGGAGCTTGAGATTGATTGGATCAAGGAAGTTTGGGTTGTTTGTGAAGAGTACATAAATTTGATGACGGACTTTGATGTGCCTATCGTCTAGTTAGATCCTAAAAAGATAAAGCCCTACTTTCACAAGAAAATGGAGAACGGCACCGTGGATACACTAACATCGGATTTCATTGGTTTTTCTTCTCAAGCCTTCACTCAATCCAAGTAGGTGATTAAGAATGCACATAAATTTGACAAGGACTGGGATACTATCATGAAAAAATCAAAGAGGCTAAATTTTGAAGCGATCCAATCAGATATATTGGAATGGAACAAGCTCCAAGAATTTATCGGCAAGTTTGTGGAGTACGCCACCTTGAAGAGGAATGAAGGAATTCCTGTGATTGATGATGAATTCCTTACAGTGTAGTTACAACACAGAAAATCAGCAAAAGACAAAAGAGCTACAGTGCTGCCACAAGAAGACAAAATAGGGAAAATGACAAGAATATATATTTTAAATTGTAATATATTTGTGGGTAGGTGAAACCCTAGTTTGTAGTGAATCTTGGCCACACAATGCAAATCAATCTTGGCCATTCATTTTTCTTTTTGAACGCTATAAATAGGGGGTCTCCTCTCATTTTCAAGAGAGAGTTGAGTTGTTGTAAAGGCATGCTGCTGAAATTTTAATAAAAGTTCATTGAATTTTGGTGAATTCTTGAGTTTTGGTTGCATGTTACATGGTTCTTCTCTTATAGTCAGTTAATTTGAGTAGATTTACTTTGTTGTATTGCATGTTTTAGCTTGTTCTAGTAGATTAGTTAATGTTGTTCATTAGTTTTGAAGAATTCTTCTGTGTGCTGGCAACTTTCCTTGTCCATACTTTTTGTTGTTTATTGATGATAAATAGTTGTGTAAAGTTAGTCTGGGCATAATCTAAAAGCAGCTCTAAAATTCTATCTTTTATTCATGCTTATATGAATAAATGGTTGAATATTTGCAGTCCTTAGAAGCTTGCACAAATTTCATGAGACTGTGAGGTAATTTGGTCAAGTGAAATTCTATTTTAGGAAGGTTGTCCGTAGTAGGGTCCTCCATGATTATTGTTCACTACTAGTTTTAGATCTAGGAACTTCTTCTCCTCCCTACCCCTTTTTATCTTTTTTTTTAATAAGTAACATATGCTAAGGTTCATTGCACATTGTAAAGCCAAATATAAAGTTGAAATAGGAGTCTAAGGTTGTTGTTTGAACCTACAAAAATTGCACACCAACTTCCCCATCTCATGAACTCCATTTTATGATATGATTTCCCTCCAGCTTAACCCCGTAAGTCTTCCCTATGATTACTAGCAAAATCACATTGAAACAACTGATACATTCCATGCATGTCATGACCTGACACTCGAGAGACCTTGGGGTAATTTTTAGTAGCTTGTTATTGGAGATTGCCTTTCAAGAGAGGTAGTGCATCTACGCACTGCTTGTGTTGAGAAAGTGCTAAAACACCCATCAATAGACACCACTAAAGAGGAGGAGGTTCCCATGGATGTAATGATGAAAAAAGCTAGGAAATATAGGAAGAATAAGGTCTTGGAGACCAACAGACCCATGGCCAAAGGTAGTATCCATATGGAAAAAGAAAAGAGGAAAAAGAACAGTGGATTCATCCTAGTACACACTACCAAGAGAATAAAGATAGAAAGTAAGCTTCCAAAATGTTTTGACAACTTTAAGTGTGATAAAGAGCCCCCCCCCCCCAAAAAGAACAATCCTGATGAATATTAATTGTATCTCTTGGAATGTAAGGGAATTAGAATCCCCAAATAGGAAACATATTGTGAGAAGATTCCTAGCCCAGAGGAAGGAAAAATATGCAGTCCTCCTTCAAGACATAAAATTTGTAGGATTTACTTTAGAAACTAATTTGAAATTCATTTGGGGAGAAGCCTCACAATTTATCACCAAACATGAAAAAGGAAAGGGTGTTGTTGCAATCCTCTTAGCTAAAGAATGGGGGTGATTTGTCTCTAAATCTGGTGCTTCTCCATGCAATCGAGAAGTCAACGTTATCATTAAAAGAAAGGAATCTTTTTTGGTATATGCTTTATCTATGCCCTGAACAATTATAAAGATAGGATTCAATTGTGGAACTAGTTTTGTAATTTGCAAGAAATCATGTGGATCTTTGGGGGTGACTTCCACTTCGTAGAAAGAGGAGAAAATAAATGGGGAGGTATACACCTAGATTAGAAAGGAAATTAAAGGCACTTTTGGCAAAGAATGAAATCCAAACTAAAAATTGAAGATCCCATTGAAGGAAAAAAAAAAAAAAAAGGAATGCACTATTATTTGGTTCACTTGGTGCAATGCTCAGAAGGGGGGGAGGAGGATTTACTGTAGACTAGATAGATTTTACGTGAACAAGGCTTTCTTCTCAGTGGAGTCGATGAAAGAAGGATGTATCGTAGAGGTTATTCCCTATACCCTCTCTGATCATCACCCCATCAAGGCAAGGTTTTGTCTCAAAGTAGGATTGGAAAAATAAAATGGTGGGGGGGAATTCAGCTTCAATACCAACCTGCTAAAAGATAAGGACTGTAAGAATATCATTGAATCTCTAAGAGAAATCAACAAATGGATGTACAAAGGCCTATCTCCTATTGACAGATGGGAAATGAATGTGAAAGGATGGAAGACTCTCTTTTAGACAATAGGGAAGAAAAGGGTTCTGGATAGGAGGAGGGAAGAAGGTCTCCTTCATGATGAATTGCTTAAAGTTGAATCCAACTTATAGGAAAAAATAGAAGATGAGAATATGACAAATAAGATAATCATGGCCAAGAACGCCTTCAGAAAAATTAAGGGTGTGAAAGTTAAAGGCTTAAAGATTAGAGCCAAGATGAACTAGCTGGAAAATGGGGATAAGGGGTCCAAATTCTTCTTTAGATACATCAAGGAAAAATAGGTAAGAGAACAGATTGACTAGATCTAGATAGATGGCATAATCTTGTCAAATCATGGAGGCATAAGAAAATATTTTTTTCAATTTTGTAAAGATTGTTTCACTTCAAAGGGGGGTAGTGATGCCAACTATAAGGATAAGGAACACATAAGGAATATCATTCCAAAAAGAATCAAGGAAGAGGTGATGGAACTTGGAAAAGGGTTCTCAAAGGAGGAGATAAAGAAATCCATTCTCTCATTGAAAAATGATAAAACACCTAGGGTAGATGGCCTCCCTGTTGAATTCTACAAGACCTTTATTGAGTGGGTTTGTGATGACCTGCACTCAGTGTATAATGAGGCCTTGGATAGAGGCACCTTGGGTAGGAATATAAACAAAGGAGTAATCAAGCTAATCTCAAAAGATGGTGATAGGACCCTAGTAAGAAACTATAGGCCAATCACCCTCCTAAATGTCTCATATAAGATCTTGGCAAAAATTCTAGCAAATAGATTGGCGGGTATCTTGCCCTCCTTCATAAACAACACCCAAACAGGTTTCATTAAGGGGAGATACTTTTGGAAAATCTTATTACCAGTTGGGAAGTTATGGAATGGGAAAAACATACAAATCAAGAGGTTGTAATGCTCCTTCTTGACTTTGAGAAAGGGTATGACAGAATTGAGTGTTCTTTTGTAATATTGGTGTTAGAGGCTTTTGGATTCCCCAACTCCTTTTTCCATATTGTCAAAACTCTATTCCAAGATGCAGTTGCATAGATAGATGTGAATGGAACCCTCATAGAGGAGTTCACCCTAGGGAGTTTGATAAGGCAAGGATTCTGCCTTGCCCCGACACTCTTATACAATTAACTTCTTAGGAATTTAAATTTCTATTATACAGTTACATTGTCATAGGCATTTAAATTTCTATCATATAGTTACATTGCCAAGTTTATAGATAAAAGGACATACACCAACCTTTATCTACAAGCCAGTTAATCAAGTCATCTTGCTCATTCATTCAATCTTAAATGCTTTGGAAACAAGTGTTGTCAAAATTTCAAAAAGTGAATATTTGAAATAGGAAAAAAAACCACACCCAAGGCTCTAAAAAAATGGATAAAAAGAGTGATATAGAAATGAGAAGGCCAATAGATTAGAAATTTCCCTTAGAAAGCAAAAAAATACAAATGAAAACATGGAAAATCTAAAATCTACATCACATCTATAAAATTGATGTTTTTTCAAGAATCAACGATAATATATCGGTTAATAGCTTACTTTTAACACATTTGTAAAATAAACCAAAGATCAAGAAACTACAGATAATTTAAACATCCAAACTCTATTTTTTAAGAAAATAATTTTAATTGATAAAGCAGCCAAAACCCTGAACTTAGAATTAGGCTCATATATCTAATAATCTATAGTTGAATAGTAGTTTTAGTAGTGCACTAAAAAATTCTAAAGGTCTCCCTTAAATCCATTTATTAATTGAGATTATACCATCATCAATCCATAAAAGTTGGCATCAATTCCTATCTGCAAAGAAGATAGATAATTACAGTAGAAATCAAAATCTCACACAAATACTTTGAAATTAATATATAATATTACAATAGATTTATGATCGATGATACACATAATAAAATACATAGCAAAACAACATTCAAACATGAACATATAATGAATTTGAACAAAAACTTTCAAATATATAGTATAACAAATAAAATAAGACTTCATACAACAACCTTACCTAATGTCTTCAACAATTTGTTGCACTTGTTCTCTATGTTCCCTTTCACCTTGGTTTGTAACTAGTAATATTCCTTTTGACATTTTGGAAAATATTAAACATATGTTTCAGCTACAAAATGCACACTCATTTGAGAATCCACTATTCTATGCAAGTAAGACAACTATTTGTATCCAAGAATTGTCAAATATATAGCAAAACAAATAAAATAAGACTTGATACAACTTACCTAATGTCTCCAAAAAAATTTTGCACTTGTTCTTTATTTTGCATTTCAACTTAGTTTGTAGTTAGTAATATACCTTTTAATTATCTTTCCCTCAATTCATTGAAATCCCTCTCCTTCAGTCAGCTAGATCCACGCATGTGAAAAGTTCAAACATATGCTTCAACTATAAAATGTACAAACTCATTTGAAAGTTCACTTTTCTATGCAAGCAAGATAGCTATTTGTATCCAAAAGATTGTCAAATAAATAGCAAAACAAATAAAATAAGACTTGATATAATAGCCTTACCTAGTGTCTCAAACAATTTGTTGTACTTTTCTTTATTTTCCCTTTCACCTTGGTTTGTAGCTAGTAAAATTCCTTTTAATTCTTTGGAAAAGATCAAACATATGCTTTAGGCACAAAATGTACAAACTCATTTGAGAATCCACTATTCTATGCAGGTAAGATAGCTATTTTTGTATCCACAGAGTAAGAGATTTTTGCATAAATGTTTATTTCTGCCAATTATAGATATTTGCATATATTATGTTAATTAATTCATTTGTAGAGATTACTAACTATGAATATTCTACATCTCTTCCAGTCCTTGCACTCTAATTCTAAGTTTTGTTGAATCAGGTTCTTCTATTTTAACTTTTAAACATCATTTAGAAGGTTTTTTTTATAGTAGTTCAACAAATTTCATTTTATTAGTAGTGTTATGAAATTAATTATTCTACCAATAATACTTTAAATCAACTACCATATTACACATCTTACTGATAGGAAATGTATCACATGTTTGATAAATGAAATTATTTTTATTTACAAGATTGTGAGTTAATGAATATAATATTTTTAATCATATTTGAGAAAATTTTTCTTTATTGAAAAGATGAAATAAAGAAAATATGAAAAAACTAACAATACAAAAAATAATGAATAATTATATTTTTTGATCCATTTCACATTTATTTGCTTCATAGTTTAGTAAAAAAACATTATATATGTAAATTCTAACATCAATTTAAAATTAAATGTGTTCATGTTCAATTTTAATTATTAAATTACATCATATCTAGAGCTTTAATTCTCATTTGGCTTTGCTTCTCTTTGATTAACATTTGCAACATAATTCTAAGGTTTGTTGAAATAGGTTCTTCTATTTTTAACTTTTAAATATTATTTAAAAGAAATTTTTCCAAAGTAGCTCAATAAATCTCATCTAGATAATATGTGAAGTGATTTAATAAAATCTCATTATATTAGTAGAATTGAAAAATTAATTATTCTTGTTAGAATAATTTAAATCAACTACCATATTACACATCTTACTAAAGGGATCAGACACAATGTGTCACTTTTTTTTGTTAACCTAGGGGTGTCCCTTCGACTCAGCCCAACATTCCCTTTATGAAGCGAGTTGAGGCGAGACTAGTCCCTTAGGGATGCATGCAATAGCACGCAAACCACATGCATTGGGTAAGCTTGGGCCTCGAAGTCGAACCCAGAACCTGTGGGGAGAAAACCCACAACCCAAGCCAACTCTGCTACCTGTGAGAGCTCCAATGTGTCACTTATTTGTTTACACAATGATATTGAACTAATTTTGTGAGGAAAGGAATGTTCAATGACAATAGAAAGGTTTTAAAATCCCTACATTTTTATTTGCTGCAAACAAATGGGTATATGTGGGGCAGTAGGAATAAGGTCGTCCATAGGGGATGACCCCCTTTAATGTCATGGCAACATAGTGGGCAACAACCCTCTATGATGACATGAGTTTAGTCTAAAAGGTCAATCCCTAACTTATTATGTATATATATTATATATGTATGTATATACATACATATATATATGTATGTGTAGTGTACATGTACATATACACATACATATATATATATATATATATAAAGTCATTAACTTTGTAATTTGACTTTTATATATACATACATATATATATATAAAGTCATTAACTCTGTAATTTGACATTTATTCAAGTTTTCTATGAAATTTTAGAGGTCTAAAGTGGAATTGATATTATTTTTTGTTTTCTCCATGTTGTGATTCTCAAATTTTTTAAGGATTAGGTTTTAACTAAAGTTTAATGTTAATTTCAATAATCATTGCTTATGGTGTGTTTGATTTAATATTATCAAATATTTTTTCAATACGGAGATAAATTATTACTCCTCTTATACCTTTTAATTGGCCTTCATTTAATTATCAACTCTTGTCAAATTTGTAGGAGACTACACAAATTATAATCGACGAGTGTTAATTATAATTAATTAATTGATAATGAAACGTTATATTGGTTAAATATATAAACGTCAAATATGTACATTCATTTTAATTTACTATCCCTTGCACCTCCTAAGGTGAAAGTGCTAGTTTAGGAAAAGGGGTAGAATGTGTTGGTCTGTTGAATTTGATCATCAGATGTGTTAGATTCTATGGAAAATAGGACACTTTTCCTTGGTGCTTGGTGTGTTTTCCATTTCTTACAACTTTTTAACGGTATGGGCATAAGTTTAGGGCATGCAATTTTCCCCTTTTATTTTATTTTTCAAACCATACTGTTTGCCATTTGATTAACAAACCCTATATATTTTGTATTTAATGTATGTAATTTAATCTTCTTCTTTTTCATTATGAGAATCCTTTTTTAAAATTCATTTTAGGGCTTGAAAATGCTCACTTTGAAGTATGAGAGTGAGTAATTATGTTTGTCTTAAATATGATTGTGCAGAAAAAAATTTGTTTGTAAATGGTGAATTATTACATTTTGAAGTTTTGATTGGTAATTTTCCCTCAATTTCATTTTCTCTAAAAAATTTAAGCTCGTTAGTCAGGTATAATTAACCATATGGCTGCATGATTTCAAATCGACTTGAAACCCTTGTTGACCAATTTTCATTATGGTTGATCTTTAGGCTTGTCCCTTGTGAAAATTATACTTAATTTCCCATCGTCATTTTTTGGGTGGCTTTTCAACCATATGGCTGCACGATTTTAAATCAATTTTAAACCCTTATTGACCAATTATCATTATGGTTGATTTAGGCTTTCCCCTTGTGAAAATTATACTTAATCTCCCATCATCATTTTTTGGGTGGTTTTAAATTTAGCCATAATATATTTTTGGAGGTGTAAGGAATGATTTAAATGAGCATTATATTTTTCTCTCTTGGTGTTTATTACTAATCATGGTAGAAACTAGGACTATTGAGCTCCTCACTCTATAGACTGTCACACACAAAAACTAAAAAAATGAGACTAGCAAATTTTGAATGTCAAACCACCTAAATTAACTAAGGGTTTTAAAAAAAATATTATAAAACAAGCTAGCTCATGCCATGAGGATAATAGGATTGCATGTGTATCTAATAATTTGGTGTTCCAAATTGTAGAGTACATAACACCTAAGATTGTAAGGGATTAATTTGATGATTTATTTGGCACCATTAATGAGTTATATGTTTTGCAATTAGAAATATATTTTAAATCACTCTCTAGATGATGTCTCCATCTATTAAGGACTTCCTTGTGAAGCTCAAGTTAATATTATCATAGTAAAAAGGTTGTTGGCATGATAAAATAGATAAAAAAATGTATTTTCTTGATTTTGACAAGGTTGAGGGGCCCATTTCAATTATTTTTCATCTACTTTCTATTATATGATTGATGCCTTGGGGACTAATTTTAAGATGGTGAGCTTTGATTTTTTTATGATCATATCACTAGGAAATAGGCCAAGATAATATTGTTATATGCACTTCCTATTTGTAGGATGTTGCTTAAATTTTATGGTGGTTCTCATTATTACACAATCTAAGAAAAGTTATCATCCTCCACTTGTTTATTTTTCCCAATTTCAAGTTTATATTTGAATTATTCAATGTAAAATTAACTTCATCGACTTTTGCATGGGTTATTGAGACCTTTTTGACAGTCAATAAGGTTCGTCGAACCTCGTTGGTCTCCAACAGAGTTTTCATAGCTTGTTAGAGTGAAGAGGGTTATCTTATTTCATGTTCCCAAGGTACACAAAGTATCTTTATCTTTGATTCATTTTACATGTTTTGGAATTTTCTTAGGTTCTCAAAACCTTGTTGAAAGCCGAAGGAGTTCCTAAAACCAAGCGCTCTACCAAAGTTATTGTTCTCTCAAAGTAATTCATTGGTTAATTGAAGAGAGGAAGGAGAAAAAATTCTTGATGGTTTAAATGGTGGAAATTTCAAGAAGATTAAATGTGTTTAAGAGTTCGGTAAGGTTCTCAAAACCTTGTTGGGACATGCAAACTTTCTAATCACAATTAATATTATCTAGGGAATCAAGATAATTTATTGTCTACCTATAAAGTGGGATTATTTCACATAATTCAATTATTTCAAAATAAATTTTGAAGAATAGTATGAAGAGTATAGAGAAGATTGTAGAAGAAAGTAAAAGAAGCTTGGCATGTTCTAGGGTTTATAGTGCAATAATTTTGCAATCATAATCAAAAGGTACATATTTCTCAATTTCCCTATGTTTGGAAAAGGGTACCCTATAGAAGTATTGAATTTTCATGAATACCTATGAAAAATATAATTCTCCACTCCAAATTAAAATTTATCTGGATATAACCATTTGCTTATTTAGATAATTGGGCAAGGTATTAAGTGATTTTATTTCTAATACAATGAAGTAAAAATATTTGGGGTATGAGCATCGCTCTGGTTTGGAAATCACACTACTAGAAATCATAGATAAAATTAGGGCACACAGATTTAAAAGATTTTTGGGAAATAATGAATGTTGAGAATCAACCTCCTATCATGTAGAGATTGGTAGAGAGTGGTTTGTTGTGGGCAGTTGGTGTTGGTGTTTTTTCCCACTAAACCTTGAAAACCCTGTAAAGGAAAACCAACTCTTATGCTCAAGGACTTCAATATTAGGGGCCAACGAATGGGAGATGGATTTAACACTTTTCTCCCCTACACTTCAAGCTCTCGTGACCTAGGTGGGTATCTCTATGTGTAAAGCATATGGGATTCATATAGATGACTAGGGCTTGTAGGGATAGTTACATCCCTTGTTCTCATTTAGTTCATGTATGAAGCAAGAAACATGAAAGCAAATCTAAACTAAGAAAATAGGGAAAAGGCTTGTTGGAATATAAAGTTTGTTTATGAGGATGGGGGAGGAACACATGCAAGACCAATTCCTTACTTGGGCTACAAAGTCATATCTCATACATTTTATGGTGACAACACCAAATATATCTTGGGAGTCTTCTGAATAGATAATCACCTTGTGATAATCCGACCTACACAAGCATGCTATGCAACTCTACTTACAAATCCATCTAAAAACATAATATCTCCACTATCTTCATGCAAGTATTTACATCACTCCTTGAATGACAAGAAAACAAATAAATATTTCAAACAAAAAATGTGTTTGAAGAACCTAAAATAACCTTGCTATTGTAGACACGTAAAATGTGTTGATTGGCATTACACACTTGATCTTAATTACTAATACCGTTTCAACCTAAATCATCCTCTTAGCTTGCCATCACTCTTCATCCCTTAATTAAATAAATAAGCATTTATTTGATTAAGTCATTCTCTCTTGTTAATTAAATCAATCAATCTAATCTAATTAACCCTATATCTCTATTTAATTAAATAATTCATTTTATTTGATTAAATCTCTAAAGTCACCCTATTAAATTAAATAAATTAAACCTTGTTTGATTTAACCTAACATCATCCCTTGTAATTAAATAAATCAAAATCATTTATTTAATTAAATCTAAATCATGTTCTTCTCATCTTTTGATTTAAATCAACCCATAAATCTAAATCAATTAGTCACATCATCTAATCCCTCATTAAATTAATCAACCCTTGATTAATTTAATTCTAATCCATGTCCCATCCTCTATCTTTTTCCACTTGCACATGAAAATACATTTAATACATTTATTGAATCTCTATTTTCTCTCAACTTGGCATCTTTTGAGGAATATTCTTTCAAATTTGAAATCCATCCAAGTGGATCTGTCCTTCCAACAAGACATTTATTCCTTCTTTCATGTCCTTGTACATTGAGCCAAGTGGCATTTAAGACATTCATTTTCCCTCTTACATGTCATTTCACTATTTGCAAATTCCACCTAATTGCATTTATGGGCACATTCATCAAAATGTGCACATCCTTTTCCCATTCACATCTTGACAAGCGGCATTTGGCCATTGGTTGAAAGTTAGTCCCACATTGCTTCATTTTGGGCATTCTTCCATCTTGTCTTTCTATAAATAAGAGGTTTCTCCCCTCATTTGATCATCCACAATTTGAGTAAACTTACTATACTCAATTTCATCTTCAAGCACCTCCATCTTCATCCATTTTATCAAATTTATAGCTAGGTTATGCAGATTTTTCATCATGGAGCTCAATTGAATCAACATCAAAGTGCATCACTCATCAACATTGCATCATTGGAGTTGGGAAAGGGCCAATTTTCACATCAAATTGGTACCAATTCCCCCATGGGATCAACAGTTTGCTTGCTTAATTAGGATTTCATTGCTTTCTCATTGTGTTCTTCAATTTTATTTCCTATTTCGAGCATTACTAATGGATTTCATGGGGAATCTTGATTCTCACTTGCATATGACCTAACTGTGTGTTTGTTTCTTGTGTTTTGTAGGTGTTAGGATTGGGGTTCTACATTTGGCACTAGAAGGATGGAAAATCTCTAGTTTAAATCATGTTTTTTAATAAAAATTATGTGTTTTTTCTCTTATTTTTGCGTCTGCAGGAAACTACACCACTACTAGTTCAGTGGCACCATAAAGCACCGCTATCACTCCAACAACGCCTTACATCACCGCTACAAACTACAAACTGCAACACTCAGTCTCTCCCACCCACAATTCAAATTTCTAAACTCCACCATTGGTTCAATTCTCAAGCGCTGGAATTCTCAAATTTCAAACGACACAGTTAGGCAAAACTCTGATGCAATCATGCTCCCTGCTTTGCTACAAAGCGACACTTGCAGAATTAGCGATGCTATACAACACTACTGGGTCCCTCAAACTACACTGCCTATGCAAACTTCTCCGCTAGACTGAAGTACAAAGTGAAATTTCAAATTTTTATAACATGTGCTCTTTTAATTTGGATCATCTGGGTTATTAATTTCTTTCCTAACCTCTATTTTGCAGTTCTAATTGGTTTTTGTAGGTTGGTCTAATAAATGTGAAGGAGGAAAATGAGGTTGAAAGAAACATTATGACATCATTCTCTCATTGCATCAAGTGTTTTTGAACACTTTAGTGTTTGTTCAACACTCTTAGAGAATTAATAATCTCTCTTAAAAATTTGTTATCTTTCATGTGCTTAAGATATACTAAATTTATTTTGGGCTCTAAAAAGAGCATTTCAACTTTTGCTACAATGGGCTTAAAAATAACTTTAGGACAAACTCACTAGATTTGGTTTGAGGATTATCAATTGAACAAGGAAATTTCCATATTTCATTTTGTTGCACTAAAAAGAATCAAATCATTGCTTTGTGGATTTAAAATGAACAAGTGCTTCTTTGTTTTGTAATTACTTACTCAAAGTAATATCATTAAAAGGACATATGTACTTCTCTCGCACCTCATGACGATCTTGAGAATCAAAAGGCCTTTTGGTGACATTAAGTTGCGTAAGTAATTACCCACACACTTCAATTTGGACTTTAAAATTGAACAAATCTTGCGAGTGTGAGTGGAGCATATTGTGTGTAGTCTCTCTCTTTGGTTCACAACAAAGATTGATCGAGTTATGAATATGTTTGCTTGCTTTTTTTTATTTTAGAGGGCCTACCTTGTGGGAAAAAGTAATCACCCAAGGGAATGACCCAACCGAGAACACACTAAAGCCAAGCGACTTCCACCTGGGATATAAGTGTAGATATTGGAACAAAGGCCAATATCACAAGGATTATTCTGATGAGAAGGGAAACAATGGTCTCTCGCCACATGGATGGTCCCCCATGAACAGAATTCCCGCATTAAAACCCTTGTTTAGAAAAAGCCAAAATCCTTGATCTATTTGTTGGTGAAAGAACAGTCATTTTGAAGCTACCCCACACTTTTACGGATTTTAGTAGAAATGGAAAGTATTCCATGGGATATTCATGGGTATTGATGCTTGGCTAACACGAGAAGTGAGTGCACTGTAAGGGGGAGTCTGTGTGGTCAAGCATCTAACCATTCACTAAAAGTAATTGTAGCTAGACTTGTCCAAGTGGGGATTCAACAAATACAGTCTTTCATATCCATAGGGTTGTGCATGTTCTTGGAAAAAAAACACTTTAGCGGTACAAACATTGGGAAAAAAAAATTCAACATTGTCATCAAATTCAAGCCTTTAAACAAGTATCTTTGAAAAATCCAAGTTTATTGCTTTCCCTAAGTTCTATCCTTGAGTTTCTAAACATTTGGAGTTTACCTCTCAATTTGCTTACTAAATTCAACAATAGGTAACTTTTTCCTTTATTTCATTGAAGTTCCACACAATATACTTTGTGGAATGATAATAAGTTAAGACATTAGACATCTAGCTCAAAGACCTAATCAATAATTGTTTGTGGTAAAAAGAACTCACTAAGTAAAGCTAAGAACAATTGAACCCCACACATGTGTCTCAAATGATTTCACGCAAGATCAAAATCCGGAAACCAAAGTCAAAACTTCTTAGTCCAAAAGATCATCAAAAGTGTCTCTCAACGCTCTACGAATTCAAACAAAGACTGCTTTTTAACTTTTACATAAGAGCTTCAAGAAATAATCTCGGTTTGTACTCATTCTATTATTGTCAAAATCCAAATCTTTTTTGAGAATTTAAACACCTTGTTTAGAGTAAAGCATGTTTTTCAAAATTGAGGTCTTGTAAACAAGAGTCTTTTTAGGTACACATAGGATCAAAATCAATCTTCATCCATCTTTCAAACATCAAACCAAAAATTATCTCACCAACAACTCTAGAAAATCTTGAAATCATCCTTCATGCTAGACTTTTTGGCAAATCCATGAATCAAAAATCCTTGAAACAAATCAAATCAAAATCCTTGAATCAAAACATCAAAATCATCTTGTTTAGCTAGGTATATGTAGATGCGTCCTTCTCCATATGCTTAGTTGAATTATCATCAAAATCATCTTGTTTGGTTAGGTGTGGGTAGATGCATCTTTCTCCCTACACCTATTCAAATTATCATCTTATGAGAAAATCTATCCTATAGATAACATCCAACATCTTGGGATCTATTTGTTCATTATCCAAAATCAAAACAATACAAAACCAAGTCAAGGTTAAAATCAAATCCAAGAATCCAAAAATCCAAGAATCTGAAATCAAAATCCAAGAATCCCAAGAAAGTCCCAAAAGTCTATCACTCCCCTCAAGATATTCTAAGAGTTTAATCATCCATATCATCCACCTTCACGAATTTCACCATCACATCTTTTTATCCTTAATCATCCTAGATCTTCTCTTTTGAGCCTCATTTTATGGTTCAAACAAGATCGAAACACAAAAAGAACATGGAGGCCAACAAAGAAACATCAACTTCAAGTGACCTAAGCCAAACCAATACCGAAATGAATCCCGTTGGATCAAGCAATCCTCTAACTAATTATCCTTCATCATCACAAAATTTTCAAGAGGAAGCTCAAGTGGAGGATATCACCAATAATTTCTTTGGGATGACACAAGACGAGATCACCAAAATGGTCCAAAACCCCGAGAATCATAGAATTGTCAACATCATGATGAAGCTACATCCCTCACAATACATGCTTGAATTAGAAAAACAAGGGGCTAAACTCCCTTCCAATTTTGATGTGAGCACCATTGTGGAACAACCTTTTGGGGTCATGCCTCCAATTTCATCTATACCTCCATTCAAAAGCATCACCAAACCCACCCCCCAAATTGCATCATTCATTACTCCAACTCAACCTATTGTTAACAAAGGGAGCGCATTTCTCAATGCACTACAAACTCACCCCCTTGTGAGTAACCAAAATTTAGACACAAACACGATCTTAGGGAAATTTGTACCCCAAAATCCATCACATCCATATGTCCCCCTCACCTTTCATGATCCAAATGACCCAGAATCATCATTTCACACAACACCAGCATACCCATTAAGTACACAAACCTCTCTCCCTATGACCTCGCAAGGAGAAGGAGACTTATTTGGACTAAGGGGCATCTTTGACCCTTCATCCTCATCATTTCTCCAAGGAAGTTTTCCACTCACTTTTCCACCACTTCCACCCTTACCACCAACATCAACATCAACTCTCAGTTTTGGGTTACCACCATTGCCCCAACTCATTCAAAACAATCCCCCAATCATCAATAAAAACATCATATCAAATCCTCCCATCTTGCCATCGATATTGCAACAACAAATGGCAACCATCCCAATAACAAAAGAAACCACCACATCATCAACCATTCCCCAAAACATGGTCTCTCAAGGACCAAGCATATCAATTACATCATCCACCACAATCCCAATCATCAATACAACGATGCCTCTCATCACAACAACACACACTATACCAAATTCGTCGCCACCACCACCACCACCTCCACCACCAAAAAAACATCAAGCCAATATAGCATTACATTACAAGATGCTCGACAAGCTTCCTATCAAAATGCACTTCAGCAAATCCAAAACCAACAAGCTACACAACTAGCCGCTCAGCAAGTGCAAACACAATTATTTGCATAGCAAGCAGCACAAGCCGCACAAGCCGCTCAAGCTGCACAACAAGTGCAACAAGCACAACAAGCATAGAAGGTTGCTCAATCCCAAGCCCTATTACAACAATAGTAAGCCGCGCAGCTGCACAAGCTTCTCAACAAGCACAAACCCAAGCTCATGCACAAGCGCAAGCTCGAACCCAATACCAAGCTCAACAAGAACATGCACAATCACAAGCACAATACCTCGCACAACAACAAGCATACTAGCAAGTGTTGAAGCAATACCAAGAGCAACAACAAGCATCCCAACAACAAGCATTATTGGTGCAACAACAGCAGCAAGCTCAGCAACAAGCACTATTAGCGCAATAGCAACAAGACCAACAACAAGCATTGTTGATATAGCAACAAGTACAAGCATACTTGGTGCAGCAAAATGTGCAAGCACCATCCACCAACACACTAACCAATCCATCCATTCCTCCAACAAGTGAACCACCGCATAACACCTTCATCCCACCCCCTGATCCACAAAACAACATAACAACGCAAATCAAGTTGCTCTCGCAACAAGTTCTTGATCTTCAATAAGGGAAAACCACAAAAATACCCAACAACTTGTGTCCCTATCCATTTGACAGGTGTCTTGTAATGAAACCATTCCCAAAGGGATTTGAGATCCCCAAATTTGATAAATACCGAGGGAAGGGAAACCCTGAAGATCACATCAAGGAATTCCAAGTGCATTGCATGGAAGTCTCATATGACGATACATATGTGATGTAGCTATTTTCTAGAAGTTTGGTTGGCCAAGCCATGGAGTGGTTCTCTCGCATTCCTCCTGGCATCAAAAATTTCCAAGAAATAGTAGACACATTCATAAAAAATTACGCATTCAATATTGGTATGGATGTTAGTCTCGAGGAACTATCAGCTCTGAAACAAGGTAAGAATGAATCATTTGCTTCTTTCTTACAATGACGACGATCTAAGACCAATAAGAGAAAATGGGTCATGCCATAAGAACAAGTTTGTTACCATCATCTCGATCTCGAAGGTCTTGGCATTCATCTCCAAGGTCTGAGGGATCACCATATGATCAATTGATCTCGAGGTGCCAACATTAGATGAGCCCTTATGGCTGAGAGGACACTGCGTATCTTGAATTAAACAATCTTATCCATCAACTATCAATGACAAACCCGCTGTGGGCGAAAAATAGAAACATTACCAACGATGGTGTTGTCGACGCCAAAGTTGTCATCAGTTCTCCTTGACAAAACACACCAACACCCCAGCAACAACCCCAAAACAACAATCAAAACAATTACCAAGCTAACATGGTGACTTAGTAGCCAAACAATCAAAAATGTGAAAAATCAAAGGGAACCACCCTAGCGAAATAAAAAATCGCCCAAGAGGAAGTACACATCCCTTCAGGAATTAGCTAAATCTATCATGAAGCGACTGGTAGCAGAAAAACTCATCACAATCCCCACCTATGACAATTATTAAGAGCCCTTGGTCAAACCGCCGTGGTACAATGAAAATCACCTTTGTGATTTCCATAAAATTAAGAGACACGCAACTACTAGTTGTATGAGGTTGAAAAACTTAATTCAATACCTCATTGATCAAAAAATCATAAACGTAGAGCAACCAGCAGGAAATCAAAATCTCAAAATCTACACAAATTTGATGCCCAATCATTAAAAAAAGGGAACAATAACAATGATAAGGGGAAGGGAACATTCAAAATTGTTTATCATGTATATGACCATGTCATCGCATCCCTAGATGAGTATTGCACCATTATCACCATAAAAGGAGCCCACATTGATTGTGGAGTCACCACAAGAGGTGGAAAAATTACAATCGCAGGGTCATCTCAGCCTCCTAGAGCACCCACTTCCAACCCGAGAGTCATTCCTAGTGGCTATAATGTCCTTGATCAGTTGAAAAGAACCCCAGCTCAAATCTCCATCATGGAGTTACTGAAGATATCATCGACCCACAAAAAGATCCTCGAAGAAGCATTGGCTTCATCCACTGTCTTCGTGGATCTTGATGTTCAACAATTCCAAACTATGGTCAGAAACATCATTACCCCAAATCTTCTTAAATTCTTCGATCCCCGTATTTTCCACCGGCCATCTACATACACTCCCATTTTAGGTCTAGTGCATAGAACGAAGCCAAAGAAGTCTTGGTGGATGGAAGTGCGGTTAAACATTTGTTCCCTCAAGCTCATAAAGAATCTAGAATCTGGAAGATTCCATTGAAAACTTAAAGGCATCCACAATCGCAGGGCATACGATGATCAAGAAAGTGTCGGGGGCACTATCAACTCTTTTTATTCAAGTAGGGCCAACAGTATGGAAACTACCTATCGGGTCCTTGACCTTGATTTTCCATACATTCTTGGGACATCCATGGATCCATCGGATGCAAGCAGTGGCATCAACCTTTCACCAATGTATCAAATTCACATACCAGGGCCAAGAGGTCACTATCCATGGGGATCTTGAACCCTTTTCTTATTGCAAGAGCCTAGAAGCAAAATATTACAAAATCCCCCAAGTTCCAAAGAATTATGAAGGCCCATCAACTCCATACATTGACCCAGCTACTCTCGCCTCCACTTCTACGAAAGAGACACTCGCCATCCCCGCCATCTCCGATATTAAGGTCATTATCTAGGACAATGTGTGTGGACACTATATAATCCCAAAAAATGCTTTTGTGGTAGGAGATTTACCATAATCTCCAAGGTCACAAGGACAACCACAATCAAATGATGCTTCATCATCTCAAACCTTCATAGTAGGCTCCTCCAACTTCAGAAGTTGGGGAGATCTCAACCGAGAAGTAATAGAGGAGGACTGATCCCATCTCCTATACTAGGACAATAGACCAGTAACCGATCTACCTATGGATGATAGCAGTAAAGGCTTACAAATGATGCTTGTGATGGGCTATGACAGAAATAGAAAGCTTGGACAAAATGACATTGGGCT
>VDFB02277820.1:0-49670 GCA_007258455.2 Sequoia sempervirens
TCAAGATATTCTAAGAGTTTAATCATCCATATCATCCACCTTCACGAATTTCACCATCACATCTTTTTATCCTTAATCATCCTAGATCTTCTCTTTTGAGCCTCATTTTATGGTTCAAACAAGATCGAAACACAAAAAGAACATGGAGGCCAACAAAGAAACATCAACTTCAAGTGACCTAAGCCAAACCAATACCGAAATGAATCCCGTTGGATCAAGCAATCCTCTAACTAATTATCCTTCATCATCACAAAATTTTCAAGAGGAAGCTCAAGTGGAGGATATCACCAATAATTTCTTTGGGATGACACAAGACGAGATCACCAAAATGGTCCAAAACCCCGAGAATCATAGAATTGTCAACATCATGATGAAGCTACATCCCTCACAATACATGCTTGAATTAGAAAAACAAGGGGCTAAACTCCCTTCCAATTTTGATGTGAGCACCATTGTGGAACAACCTTTTGGGGTCATGCCTCCAATTTCATCTATACCTCCATTCAAAAGCATCACCAAACCCACCCCCCAAATTGCATCATTCATTACTCCAACTCAACCTATTGTTAACAAAGGGAGCGCATTTCTCAATGCACTACAAACTCACCCCCTTGTGAGTAACCAAAATTTAGACACAAACACGATCTTAGGGAAATTTGTACCCCAAAATCCATCACATCCATATGTCCCCCTCACCTTTCATGATCCAAATGACCCAGAATCATCATTTCACACAACACCAGCATACCCATTAAGTACACAAACCTCTCTCCCTATGACCTCGCAAGGAGAAGGAGACTTATTTGGACTAAGGGGCATCTTTGACCCTTCATCCTCATCATTTCTCCAAGGAAGTTTTCCACTCACTTTTCCACCACTTCCACCCTTACCACCAACATCAACATCAACTCTCAGTTTTGGGTTACCACCATTGCCCCAACTCATTCAAAACAATCCCCCAATCATCAATAAAAACATCATATCAAATCCTCCCATCTTGCCATCGATATTGCAACAACAAATGGCAACCATCCCAATAACAAAAGAAACCACCACATCATCAACCATTCCCCAAAACATGGTCTCTCAAGGACCAAGCATATCAATTACATCATCCACCACAATCCCAATCATCAATACAACGATGCCTCTCATCACAACAACACACACTATACCAAATTCGTCGCCACCACCACCACCACCTCCACCACCAAAAAAACATCAAGCCAATATAGCATTACATTACAAGATGCTCGACAAGCTTCCTATCAAAATGCACTTCAGCAAATCCAAAATCAACAAGCTACACAACTAGCCGCTCAACAAGTGCAAACACAATTATTTGCATAGCAAGCAGCACAAGCCACACAAGCCGCTCAAGTTGCACAACAAGTGCAACAAGCACAAAAAGCATAGAAGTTTGCTCAATCCCAAGCCCTATTACAACAATAGTAAGCCGCTCAAGCCGCGCAGCTGCACAAGCTTCTCAACAAGCACAAACCCAAGCTCAGGCACAAGCGCAAGCTCGAACCCAATACCAAGCTCAACAAGAACATGCACAATCACAAGCACAGTACCTCGCACAACAACAAGCATACTAGCAAGTGTTGAAGCAATACCAAGAGCAACAACAAGCATCCCAACAACAAGCATTATTGGTGCAACAACAGCAGCAAGCTCAGCAACAAGCACTATTAGCAAGACCAACAACAAGCATTGTTGATATAGCAACAAGTACAAGCATACTTGGTGCAGCAAAATGTGCAAGCACCATCCACCAACACACTAACCAATCCATCCATTCCTCCAACAAGTGAACCACCGCATAACACCTTCATCCCACCCCCTGATCCACAAAACAACATAACAACGCAAATCAAGTTGCTCTCGCAACAAGTTCTTGATCTTCAATAAGGGAAAACCACAAAAATACCCAACAACTTGTGTCCCTATCCATTTGACAGGTGTCTTGTAATGAAACCATTCCCAAAGGGATTTGAGATCCCCAAATTTGATAAATACCGAGGGAAGGGAAACCCTGAAGATCACATCAAGGAATTCCAAGTTCATTGCATGGAAGTCACATATGACAATACATATCTGATGTGGCTATTTCCTAAAAGTTTGGTTGGCCAAGCCATGGAGTAGTTCTCTCACCTTCCTCCTGGCATCAAAAAGTTCCAAGAAATAGTAGATGCATTCATAAAAAAATTAGGCCTTCAATATTGGTATGGATGTCAGTCTAGAGGAACTATCAGCTCTTAAACAAGGAAAGAATGAATCATTTGCTTCCTTCTTACAACAATGGAAATCCAAGGCCAATAGGAGAAAATGGGTCATTTCAGAAGAACAAGTTTGTACCATCATCTCCGATCTCGAAGGAGTCTTGGCATTCCATCTCAAGGTGCAAGGGATCACCACATATGATCAATTGATCTCCAAGGCGCTTAACATTGAATGAGCCCTTATGGCACAAGGAGGGACACTTGCATATCCTAAATAGCAAAAAAATTGCCCATCCATCAGTTATAACGACAAACTTCACACATGGGCGAAAAATAGAAACATTACCAACGATGGTGTTGTCGACGCCAAAGTTGTCATCAGTTCTCCTTGACAAAACACACCAACACCCCAGCAACAACCCCAAAACAACAATCAAAACAATTACCAAGCTAACATGGTGACTTAGCAGCCAAACAATCAAAAATGTGAAAAATCAAAGGGGACCACCCTAGCGAAATAAAAAATCCCCCAAGAGGAAGTACACATCCCTTCAGGAATTAGCTAAATCTATCATGAAGCGACTGGTAGTAGAAAAACTCATCACAATCCCCACCTATGACAATTATTAAGAGCCCTTGGTCAAACCGCCGTGGTACAATGAAAATCACCTTTGTGATTTCCATAAAATTAAGAGACACGCAACTACTAGTTGTATGAGGTTGAAAAACTTAATTCAATACCTCATTGATCAAAAAATCATAAACGTAGAGCAACCAGTGGGAAATCAAAATCTCAAAATCTACACAAATTTGATGCCCAATCATTAAAAAAAGGGAACAATAACAATGATAAGGGGAAGGGAACATTCAAAATTGTCTATCATGTATATGACCATGTCATCGCATCCCTAGATGAGTATTGCACCATTATCACCATAAAAGGAGCCCACATTGATTGTGGAGTCACCACAAGAGGTGGAAAAATTACAATCGCAGGGTCATCTCAGCCTCCTAGAGCACCCACTTCCAACTCGAGAGTCATTCCTAGTGGCTATAATGTCCTTGATCAGTTGAAAAGAACCCCAGCTCAAATCTCCATCATGGAGTTACTGAAGATATCATCGACCCACAAAAAGATCCTCGAAGAAGCATTGGCTTCATCCACTGTCTTCGTGGATCTTGATGTTCAACAATTCCAAACTATGGTCAGAAACATCATTACCCCAAATCTTCTTAAATTCTCTGATCAATATTTTCCCACCCAACCATCTCACAACCACACACTCCATTTGGAGGTCCTAGTGCATAAGAACAAAGCCAAGAGAGTCTTGGTGGATGGAGGTGCGAGTTTAAACATTTGTTCCCTCAAGCTCATAAAGAATCTGGGAATCTCAGAGGATTCCATTGAAAAGGGCAAAGGCATCACAATCAGGGCATACGATGATCAAGAAAGAGTGTCTCAAGGCACTATCCAACTCCCTGTTCAAGTAGGGCCAGCAATTATGGAAACCACCTGTCAGGTCCTTGACCTTGATTTTCCATACAACATTCTCCTAGGACATCCATGGATCCATCGGATGCAAGCAGTGGCATCAACCTTTCACCAATGTATCAAATTCACATACCAGGGCCAAGAGGTCACTATCCATGGGGATCTTGAACCCTTTTCTTATTGCAAGAGCCTAGAAGCAAAATATTACAAAATCCCCCAAGTTCCAAAGAATTATGAAGGCCCATCAACTCCATACATTGACCCAGCTACTCTCGCCTCCACTTCTGCGAAAGAGACACCCGCCATCCCCGCCATCTCTGATATTAAGGTCATTATCTAGGACAATGTGTGTGGACACTATATAATCCCAAAAAATGCTTTTGTGGTAGGAGATTTACCATAATCTCCAAGGTCACAAGGACAACCACAATCAAATGATGCTTCATCATCTCAAACCTTCACAGTAGGCTCCTCCAACTTCAGAAGTTGGGGAGATCTCAACCGAGAAGTAATAGAGGAGGACTGATCCCATCTCCTATACTAGGACAATAGACCAGTAACCGATCTACCTATGGATGATAGCAGTAAAGGCTTACAAATGATGCTCGTGATGGGCTATGACAGAAACAGAAAGCTTGGACAAAATGACATTGGGCTTCTAATACCCATCATTCCTAAGACGTGAATGAAAAATATTGGCCTCGGATGTACCCCTCCGAGTATATTCATACATGGCCAAAATCCCTCAGGTGAGAAGTTCAAAACTCCTCAGCAAACGACAGCCACCCTCAAATTGCCTATATCCACTAGTCTTCCCTTAGACAATTTCACATTTGACATAACCGATGTCTATAGTAGTAGTGATGAGGAAGATGCCATAGCTAACTTACCTAGGATTTTTGAGAATTCCTCTATCCTCATGATTAGTACCATGTCATTTGAGTCAACCAGTCAAAACAATGAAATCAACCTAATTTACCCCTAGCTCATCGATTACAACCAACGAGGACCGCCAATTCTAGACACTTTCAAAAATGATGAAGCACTCTCAGAATTCATGGGACTGTGGGATAATATTCCATGTGGGGATCATAAAGCAAGATTTATCATTGAGCTAGACACACATGCATACTATGGGAAAACGATTGAATCCCTCAATTGCAAAAGTGAAAAACTGAGAATAATCTCTAGGTCCTTGAGTGAAAACCACACCATGGCACTCTCTGACCCAAAAATAGTAAAAAGAAAGGACACATCCGACGGTGAAAACCTCTTTGAGGCACCCAAGGATGGGGGATTCAATCTTCCTCTCAGAGCTCTACATCAGGAAAAGTTAGTGGTTCTAGCCGAAAAGTGCAACCTAGTGAACTTAGGGATAGAGCAAACCTCGCACATCACATTCTATGCTGAGTCATTACTATCAGAGGAACAAGAGCTCCTAGCAGCCTTCTTAAAGGAGAGAAAGGTCAACTTTGCATGGAGCTATGCCGACATGCCTGGGCTTGATCCAGATATTGTGGTCCATCATCTAGCAGTCTACCCCAAAGCAAAGCCCATTAGACAAAAGCTCAAGAAAATGCATCCTTAGATTGCTTTGTTAGTCAAAATGGAATTAAATAAGCTACTTGATGCAGGGTTCATATGACCAATCGACTACCTAGAGTGGGTATCAAATCTGGTACCTGTTTCAAAACCTGATGGGGGCATCTGAATCTGCATGGATTTCAGAGACCTATACAAAGCATGTATGAAAGATGATTTCACGTTGCCTAACATTGACATGATTGTGGAAATGACAGCAGGACATGAAATGCTTTCTCTAATGGACGGTTTCTCTGGGTACAACCAAATAATGATTTCTAAAGAAGACCAACACAAAACGGCCTTCACTTGTCCATGGGGGACCTACTACTGGAACATGATGTTGTTTGGCCTAAAGAGCGCTGGAGTAACATATCAGAGGGCCATGACCTTAATTTTTCATGACATGATCCATAAGACTGTGGAGGATTATGTCGATGACATATTGGTGAAATCTAGAAATAAAAGGGACCACATAGCGGCATTAAGTGTTATTTTTGACAGGCTGGAGGAATACAAGGTTCGTTTAAATCCAAAGAAGTGTGTCTTCGGCATATAATCAAGGAAGCTATTGGGATACATTGTGTCCATGACAGGGATTGAAATAGATCTTGCCAAGGTAAAATTAATCCTCAAAATGGAGGCTCCTAAAACATTCAAAGAGTTGAGAGGCCTCCAAGGTAGGCTTCAGTCCATCCGTGGATTCATAGCACAACTGGAAAACAATCAAATCCCTTATTCTCACCTACTCCACAAGGGGGTAGCGTACAATTGGGATGACAAGTGTGATGAATCCTTCAACAAAATCAAAGAATATCTACTCACACCTTTGGTCTTCATGCCACCGATCCCAAGAAAGCCACTAATCATCTATGTATCAACAATAGTAGCAGCCATCGGTGCTCTCCTAGCTTAGCACGATGAAAATGGGATAGAGAAGGTTATCTATTACATCAGCCGCACAATGCTCGGGCATGAGTTAAACTACTCATTCATCAAAAAATCTTGTCTAGCAGTAGTGTTTTCTTCACAAAAATTCAGACACTACATGTTGGCACACAAAATCAAACTCATTGCCAAGATCGACCCCCTCAAGTACCTATTATCAAAGGAAATGCTCACAGGAAGGATGGCCAAGTGGGTCATGATTCTATCTGAATATGACATCGAGTACGTGGAATGAAAAGAAATCAAAGGCCAAGTGATCACAGATTAGCTTGCAAAAGCACCCATGTATTCAAAGAATCCACTCATATCATTGTTTCCTGATGAATCCATCTTCAATCTCAACATAGACAACCATTGGAAACTCTACTTTGATGGTTCCTACACACAGCATGGATCAGGAGTTGGTGTCTTCTTCATCACCCCACAAGGGGACTGTATACCTAGATCCTACAAGTTAGCATTCCCTTGCACTAACAACATTACAGAATATGAGGCTTTAACCAGAGGTCTCAAAATAGCAGTACAGTGGCACATCATGGCCCTCATGGTATATGGAGACTCCCAGCTAATAATAAATCAAGTGAATGATGAGTACCAAACAAAGGATGATAAGCTAAATCCATACAATAAATTGGTGGAGAGTCTTAAGGAATCATTCATTGATATCACATTTGAGCAGATTTCCAAAGAAAACAACAGTGACAGACGCCATGGAAAAAATTGGATCCCTATTGGATATCCCTCGTAATGTCCTAAAGCATGAATTCCTAGTAGAGCAGCTTCTCGTGCCTACATTCGAGGTACCTGAGTCAAAATTTGTGTGCGAAATCAATTGTCCTGGTGATCTCTGGTACCACGACATATACACCTACCTACAAATAGGGGTCCTACCTGCTGACTTACCCTCAAGCCTAAAAAGAACCTTTGTCAAGAAATCATCCTAGTTTTTCATCCTAGAAAATACCCTTCACCGTAGGAGCATAGAAGGCACCCTATTATGTTGCTTAAACGTTGAGGAAGCATTGACCATCTTAACCGAGGTGCATAACGGTATATGTGGTTTGCACTCGAGTAGAATGAACTTGGCCAAGAAACTACTAAGGACGAAGTATTATTGGCCTACTATGGAAAGAGAAGCACATGACTATGTCAGAAGGTGTCTACAATGTCAACGGCATAGAGACCTCATCCATGCTCCAGCTCAAGAGCTTCATCCCATTGTCACACCTTGGCCCTTTTCACAGTGGGGGCTCGATCTCATTGGAAAAATCACCCCCACCTCATCTAGTGGCCACAATTTTATCATTACCGCCACTGAGTACTTTACCAAGTGGGTGGAAGCCATCCCCATGACATACATCATTGGAAAGCAGATATCAAAGTTCATCCTGAACTACTTAATATGCTGATACGGTGTTCCCCAAGCTATTATCTCAAATAATGGGACACCTTTCAAGAATCAAGATGTTCGTGACCTTTGCGACAAGTTCAAAACCCAACATCATTTTTCCACTCCATATTATCCCCAAGGAAATGGCCAAGCAAAAGCTACCAATAAAACCATTCTAAAAATCCTCAAAAAGATAGTCAGTGATGTAGGTCGTGACTAGCATCTATAGCTAAATCTTGCCCTCTAGGCCTATCGAACTAGCATTCGCACACCAATAGGTGCCACCCCCTTCTCCCTGGTCTATAGATCAGAAGCCATATTACCTATAGAGATCGAGCTCCCATCACTGAAAATATCACTACAGAATCTCATCATGGATGAAGAATATCGAGTATCAAGACTGAATGAGTTGGAGCTGGTAGATGAGCAACGTATGGAGCATTGAACCATTTGCAGGTCTATCAAAACTGACTCAAGAGGAGCTATAACAAGAAGATCAGGAGCAAGACCTTCCAAGTCGAAGAACTTGTGCTAAAGGAGAACTAGAAGAACATCCCAAACCAAAATGGCAAAGGTAAATTTCAACCCAACTGGCTGGGGCCATTCATCATCACAGCAAGTTACAAGTCAGGGGCATATTAGTTATCAACACCCGAAGGGGAACCTTTGTAGGAGCCCACGAACAGCTCCCATCTTTAAAAAAATTATGCCTAAATCCTACAAGGTATAAAACCAAAAAATCAAAAAAATCAAAAAAATCAAAAAATGTCCTAAAAAAATGGTTACCCTGATGAAAACCTGGCAAAAGGCATTTGGTGACAACAAAAAATTAAAAATCCAAAAAAAAAAAGATTAAAAACAGTAAAGAAAAAAATCATCCTCTAGTGAAAACCACTTTGGTGGCTTTGGGCAAGTACCTTGGTGAAAACCTGGAAAATAGGCACCTTGTGTAAATAAGCACTCTCCATCCACCAAGATCTTCATGACTCGTTCTGCATCATCCATCCATTACGCTTTCATCATCCATCTATCTCCATCCATCATCCACCCGTGTCTGCACCATAGCTTGGTCCTATGTTCGTGTCATGATCCCTCTTGGTACTACTCGGCACATTCTCAAGGTTAGTTTGTCCTACCTCTATTAGAGTAGTCTATTATTTCACATTGGGGGCATATTCTCATCGGATCGGATTCGTGTATATTCTTGAAGTCCTTAAAATCAGAAAATCCAAAAACATTCAAAACATATCAAAATCCAAAAGCAAGTCAAAAAGTCAAAAAAAGAGTTGTCTTGTCGAACTACGGGTCTCTGAGAATTCAACATAGGCAAGTTTGATCTTTGATCATCCCCCGAGACACTTAGGTCATTCCTTTAGGAGTCTCATAATAAATTGGCAGTCCATTTGTTCATATCTCATCAATAATCAAGTATGTGTTAGTCAAACTACATGGTCTCTACATGTATAATGTAGGCAAGGCTAATCTATTGATCAGCCCCCGAGGCCCCTAGGATAGGTCTTTAGGTTAGTCTCTCAGCTAAAATCTCAGAAAACCCCAAAACATTTGAAAATTGAAAATCAAAAAAATTGCAAAATCTTAAAAAATACCAAAAAATAGCCTCAAAATAATTTAGAAAACATCAAAAAAATCCAAATATTTGAAAAAATATGTCCATCCCCATCTCGCTTTCATCCACAATAAACATCATTCATAATAAGTCAATCATCACCCCCAACCTTTGGTGAAACAATCGGAAACAAGCCTAGCAGTTCAAAAAGTGAAAACTCAAAACATCAAAGTTTAAAGTTTAGGTCAATAAGTAAACAAGTTGATCAACTCTTTGTGTCAATAGCCTATCATACAATCAGTCTCATATCAAATCATTTGATATCGTCATGTCCTCGGATGCATCCTTCCTACAATGGACATCAACATCAGGCATCACCGTAGTTTATTCTTGGCTAGTGGTATTGAAGAACATCAACTTGTTTGTTTACTTTATCTTTCTCTTTGGATTTATCTTATCGCGCTCATTCCAAGGACCTCTCGATGATGTCCAAATGAAGGATTTAGAGAGATATGAATGGGGCAACAATCATTATCTTTTATTTGTTGTTCTTGTGGGATATTTTTGTAATATAACCTTGGTCATGCGTGCTTTGTTTAGGTGTAGGAAGGGTGTTTTAAGTATCTTGTTGACCACATAGGAAGGCTTTCTTTTCTATGTTTTGGTCTGAGATGTTTGGAATATCTGAACTGCATTTTGAATAAGGTTTCGTATGCCAGGTGTGAACAAGAATACTCTATCTGATTGTCGAGTCAAAGTCCATCACACTAGGAACAACACCATCCTGGTTCTTTATACCTTGATGCATCGTACCTATGTGTGTAATCAAACATAAGGTAATTGGCCCTTTTGAAAATCCCAACTCCTCGACAAAAAAACCATCATCATCATCATCATCATGTGTCTTGTTGGAATCTTTTGCTTTCTTTTATCTTCTTTCACACTAACATGGTACCATGACAGTTAATCACAAATCATTATCATTATTGCATTCATCCTGCATCCACAAAATCGTCAGCATATTGCATATTGCATATCATATCACATAGAAAACATTAATCATTACACATGCATTACATCTCCATCACTACATAATATAGATTGGTTATTCTAAGCATCTCATAAACCATACATCTGCATTCATTATATAAACATAAAAGCAATCATCTCATAGCATTATAAACATCATACACCATTACCCTAACATTTGCATCACCATAACATTGCATAATCATCCCATATCACATATAAAGCATCCATTATGCCATCACATCATATATCATATATCAAAAGCATCCATTTGCATATCATAATGCATGCATATATCATTTCATAAAACATCATTTCATCATAGCATTATATCATGCCATCATCATAACATCATAAGTGCATATCATACTTGAGAAAATTTCATACATCTTATCATCCATCATTGCATAAAAATATAGATCTGTTAGTCTAAGCATTTGCACATCATAACACTTTGCATACATCATGAAAAGTGCATAAGAAAAGGTACGAAAAAAGAAATGCATCCATACATCATTTACATTCACCATATCATATCATCATCATAATACACACCACCATATAATGCATGAGAAAATATAATGAAAAGAGAAAAATATTGCATTTCATCCATTAGGGGCATAATATAGATCTGTTAGTCACATAATCATTGCATTTTGCATCATCATATCAGAAAAGATGCCAAAACATCACATAGAATCATCATCATCATAGCATCATAACATAGAACATCATTGCATCACATATAGAAATAAGATCCATCCATAAATCATAAAGCAAAGATAGGACATATCGCATCATATGGGATAAATATCATCTCATTTATCATCAAAATAAATACACTGTCATGGTACAAAAATCAAATCAATGTACATGCGTATGTCAATAGAGTACAATGGCCCATGGGGCTATCAAAAACAATCCCATGGGGCACAAAAAGAATCATGTCTCTGATCAAAATAGTCTAACCCTGCTGGTTGCTGCCCTTGCCACCTGCTCTCTCTATGTGATCCTCTGCAGGTCTATGGCCTATCCTCTGTGAAAAATCAGGCACTCAAGCTGCTCTCGGCACAACCTGATAATAATGCAACCTGTAATAGTCAACCTTCTGGATGGCCTCCCTGTATGATCAAAGTGACACCGTGCTCTGGGAGGAGGATGCAGACATACTCTCAATTTGTTGTCATTTTCCCATCTCTGCTACTACTTGTAGCTCTGTAGCCTGTCTCTACTGGACCACCTAGTCCTGCTCTACCCATAGCTGATCTCTCTCAATTGTAAGTGCCTGTATTTGGGCCTATAGCTACAAAATATGACTGTCTCTAGGGTTTAGCTGGAGAGGTGGTTGTACAGGTGGCTAATCATGGCCCCCATCCCTAGGAGGTGTCAGAACCCTATCCTATCGTCTCAGGTCCTGATCCTGTCTCTGTTCACCAACCTACAGATTTGGGAGTGGTTGATCCTGAGGCTCCTATCCTAAACTGGTTGAACTGGTGGTGGCCCACCATCGCCCTGATCCTGGTCTTCATCCCCTCGGCCTCAGCCTACTCCCCTTCCTCTAGCTCTACGTCGCACAGATGGTGTCCCTGGCACTATAAGTCGAGGCGACGCCTGAAACCAGTCTTTGTATGCCTGTGTGGTCCCTACATCTGCCTGACCCTGGTCATATGGCCATGGCCTAGCCACCAACTACATAAAACTCTGCACTGCCTCATGTGTAGGTATATAATGGCCCCAGGAGCTTTGGCTCATTGTTCATGCAAAAATGGCCACATAATGATCATCTGGCCTATCCTATGGCTTGCCAAACTGCCTTTGAACCCTACCTGGTAGGTACATCTCGAGCATCATGTGCTCCTTGCCTTGCATCAATCTGTCCTGGCAGGAAAAGAAAAGTTGTTGTACATCATCAAACCATGTAGTCCATCCAAGATATGGCCACCATGTAAAAACACGCATATCATCAAGGACCCTCCTCCAATGAGGAATCTCATGTTGTCTTGTGTGAGTAAAGGAAACACCTTCACGGTATCGCCAAGCAATCGGATCATCTAGCTCCATAGTAACTGGAATAACCCTCAGGTGCAACACAAAAATGTGCTCCCAAGCCCAGATGTGTAGCAATGTAACCCCCGTCCCAAGTGCTCGTTCGTCAAGGTAAGCAAACTCATGAATATCCTTGTATAGTGAGGCTCGAAGAACTAGCCCCCAAGAAAAGTTGTTCGTTGTCGAACCATGCACTCCCAAGTGAGCCCCCATCTAGGATTGAAGTATCGACCCCATTGATCTGGTGCGACAAGACCCGATATGATGGTTGCAATAACAAGGCAGAAGGGTGACATAGAGAGCCTATAATGCTCTAACTCAATCTGACCCTCGTAGAATACAAGCTCATCCTGGCCCATAACATCGTAGCACACCTCCCTCCTAGCATCCATGTCATATATCACACGCTCTCCATGGATGGGCAGTCTATGGATCTGCCACACGTCTTCTAGTGTGACTGTCGCCTCACCAGTCGAGAGGTGGAGAGAGGATGTCTCATTGTGCCATCTCTCAGTGAGTGTCATTAGCATACCCAAATGGGACCGAACGGGCAGAGCATAAGCGATATACCAAAGACCAATGGCCCCTAGATGCTCCTGTTGTCACTCGAGCATACCCTGCAAAGTGCCAAATAGATCTCGGGACCTGTGCTCGTGTGAATATAGTATCGGTACCTCTTCCTGCATCCATCAGGAAATTCATTGTGTTAAAATTCGTCCAAAAAATCTTGATCCTGGCTTGTCTCAGTGTACCCCAAACGGCTTCAGTGTCATTGTCTATGGGTGCGGTGTAGTTTGCAAACTTCAAATTGCGCCGCTAGGTGCTTCTAACTCTTAAACTCTGTCATGGTGTCACAGTTTGAGAAGGCGGATTATTTTAAAAGGAAACCCTAATTGCAAAAGGAACCGACGCGGGGCACTTTGCATATGCGTCTAGGTTTGGAATTTAAACCCTAATTCCAAACTGTGTCATGGCGTCACTACTCATGACTGCAATGCAGTTTGAGGCTGCGCGACACGGTTTTAAACTTTGTAATGGTATAGTATTGGACCACTCCTAAAAAACTAAGTTTCCTAGCCTAATAAATGCACACGTAAATTGAAAAACGAAGTTGGGTCAAGTTGACTCACCGGTGATCCAGTGCCAGGAAGCCTCTGGTGTGTCTGTACTCTATCAAAAATGTGTCAGGGAAGCTATCATTGTGCCATCTCGTGAAGGTGTCAAAGCTCAAAATTGCAAAATCTCTAAAGGTTTTTAAATGTGGAAATGAATTGGAAGTGGCCCCTCAAGGCCTGTTTAAGCCTAAAAATTATGATTTTTTGACCCCATTTAGCCGTCCTGTCAAGGTTTTGACCCCCCGAGCTTGTGTTTGTCCGTTCGTGGGCCGTTTTGCATCGTTTTATCTCATTTTTGACCTTCTGGAGCCTTTATGGACCCATCGGGAACCTTGTCCCCTTTTTTCACAAGATCACCCAAAAATCTGGACTTTTCGTCTGATCTCTCGAGGGGGCAGTATGTCAGCATATTTCGCCTGCTAAGGCAGTAGTGGGGCAAGTTTTGAAATCGGAAAATTTTTGGCTTTTGATTGAGATAGTTTATTCTTTGAACCAACACAACAAGTGCATCACTTCAAAAAGGGGCAAAATGTAGACACGTAAAATGTATTGATTGGCATTACACACTTGATCCTTATTACTAATACCGTTTCAACCCGAATCATCCTCTTAGCTTGTCATCACTCTTCGTCCCTTAATTAAATAAATAAGCATTTATTTGATTAAGTCATTCTCCCTTGTTAATTAACTCAATCAATCTGATATAATTAACCTTATATCTTTATTTAATTAAATAATTCATTTTATTTTATTAAATCTCTAAAGTCTATTAAATTAAATAAACTAAACCTTGTTTGATTTAATCTAACATCATCCCCTATAATTAAATAAATCAAAATCATTTATTTAATTAAATCTAAATCACATTCTTCTCATCTTTTGATTTAAATCAACCCATAAATCTAAATCAATTAGTCACATCATCTAATCCCTCATTAAATTAATCAACCCTTGATTAATTTAATTCTAATCCATATCCCATCCTCTATCTTTTACCACTTGCACATGAAAATACATTTAATTCATTTATTAAATCTCTATTTTCTCTCAACTTGGCATCTTTTGAGGAATATTCTTTCAAATTTGAAATCCATCCAAGTGGATTTGTCCTTCCAACAAGACATTTATTCCTTCTTTCATGTCCTTGTGCATTGATCCAAGTGGCATTTAAGACATTATTTTCCCCTCTTACATGTCATTTCACTATTTTCAAATTCCACCTAATTGCATTTATGGGCACATTCATCAAAATGTGCACATCCTTCGCCTATTAACTTCTTGACAAGTGGCATTTGGCCATTGGTTGAAAGTTAGTCCCACATTGCTTCATTTTGGGCATTCTTCCATCTTGTCTTTCTATAAATAAGAGGTTTCTCCCCTCATTTGATCATCCACAATTTGAGTAAACTTACTATACTCAATTTCATCTTCAAGCACCTCCATCTTCATCCATTTTATCAAATTTATAGCTAGGTTATGCATATTTGTCATCATGGAGCTCAATCGAATCAACATCAAAGTGCATCACTCATCAACATTGCATCATAGGAGTTGGGAAAGGGCCAATTTTCACATCAAATTGGCACCAATTCCCGCATGGGATCAAGAGTTTGCTTGCTTAATTAGGATTTCATTGCTTTCTCACTGTGTTATTCAATTTTATTTCCTATTTTGAGTATTGCTAATGGATTTCATGGGGAATCTTGATTCTCACTTGCATATGATCTAACTATGTGTTTGTTTCTTGTGTTTTGCAAGTGCTAGGATTGGGGTTCTACAGCTATTAAGATTCAAAAGACATTACATTTCAGAGTTGGAGAAAACTACATACCAATGTATATTCATATATGCCACATTTACAAGATATAGAGGTAGTGTCAAGTAATGATTGATAAACATAGATCTTCACCTTTTAGCAATACACCTTCTATATATAGCATCTGCCTTACCAATACATAGAACCTCCTTAGAGAGAACCAACCTCATAACCCTAACAAAAATAATAAAACTTGCTTTTATAGATGAGGCATAACTCAAAAACACAACTAGGCACAAACCCCAACCCAACTAGGGTTTACCCAAGGTTACAAAATATCTGCATCAAGAGAAAAATTTGGCCAAATCTTAGAAGATATCCATTATTAATGATCCTAACATCCACGCCAGGCCCCCATACAAGCAATAAAGAAAACCTAGAAAATCAGCAACAAATCATAGCAAGAGATCTTTGATAGAAAGGACACCTGCAACCAATAAAGAAGCATGGGCAGCACTCCATCATAATGGAAGTAGGTAGAAATAGCATTAAAGATCATCCTTTCCCCCAAAAAATCAAAATTGGTCGCCAAGAGAGAGTCGATATAGCAATAATGGTGTTCATGTGAAAAAACACGGAATTGTGAGTATGATCAAGTTGTCAGGCTTGAAAGGAGAGCCTTCTCGTGAATTAAATGGTTCATAGGTCCGAAAAAAACACTACTACCAAACATTGGGCTTCGGCATTTCATCATATCTCGTACACATCATTGTCATCAACATCGAGCTTCGGGCATCAAAGATGACACTTACCGCTCACCACAAAGAAGTAAGAGGGAAAAGGGATGAGCAAGCACTGATGATCGAAAGAATCCATCAGACATCAGCATTTGGGAGGAGAGCATACCTCCTAAGGGAAGGAGGTAAGAGAAAAGGTTGAAACCTGATCCCCAAAAGTCTGAAAAGGAAAGACTTAAACAAATTTTGAAGAAATTGGACTTTGCAAGGGAAGATTAAAGCTGAGAGAAGGAAAGGAGTCTTTGGAAGAATGTGAAGGGGAGAGAGAGTTTCGGGATTCGGGCATCAGGAGGATGCTTTAATGACTACAAAGAAAAGGAGGAATAGGGTAAAGGGAATGCCCGATCCCCGATGCCCAAAAGGTCGACAAGTTTAGTCATCTTTGGAAGAGGTCATCGAGGGTTGAGGGTCAAATGGAAGGCTTACCTCTTACCATAATAAATGGTAAGAGGTAAAGGGGAAGACCGATCCCCGATGCCCAAAAAACTAACACTTAGTTGTTTTTCCAAAAGCACATCGGGGGTCGGGAAGAATGACTACGTCTTACCTTAACAAAGTTAAGAGGTAAGAGCAAAGGTCAAATCCCGACCTCCAAAAAATCAAAACTTAGTTAATTTTTAGGATTCGAGGGGGAAGAAAAAAGGAAGGAAAGAAAGAGGAAGAGGGAGAGGGTAAAGGCTAAGCCCGATGGGAAAAACCCGAAATGCTAAGAAAGAAAATGGAGAGAAAGGGAAAGGAATAAGGAGATCAGGGGTGATAGAAGAGGGATGCAAGGAAGAAAGCAAGTGACAGCTCGAAGGTCCAAAAACACAACACTTAGCCACTTTTGGGGCTTGAAAATGGATCTTAAAACAAGGGAATTTTGCAACTTATAGAAGCTCTTGAGCATGATGCACGATTAATATCTCTCAAATCGGTTATAACTGATTGGCATCACAAGGGGAGTGGCATAAGCTGAAAATAGTGCCACTAGTTGGTTTCCCTATTGCAATCCAATGCCCAATCTTGGTGATTTAATGTATCAATCACTACAACCTATAGACAAGGGAAATCAAAATAAAGGACAATAGAATCATCAACAAACTTGATAGGGATACATTTCATTCATTGCTAAAGTTACCCCATAGAGAGGAATACATAGACATTAATGTCTCTACCCAACAATTCGCAAAGAAAAAGCGCCACTATTATAATATGATGGTTAAGCAATGGTTGACAACCCCTAAAATGGAAAATCACAACTTTTGAGAAATTTGCATAGGTCACATTTCATGAATGAGATAGGCGACATCATAGTGTTGTACAAGCTAATTGGTAATGAAGACACTCATAATTTTGAGGTTTGGATGTATTTCTTTGTCATGATTATTTATCATGGGCAACAATTCATTGACTGATTGATATTATGATATTATCAACGACTGCATGCATAGGCAGATAACTCATTTTAGGGTTAATAAATGGAAATGAACACCAAACCCTAAAAATTTTACTAGTATTGCTTGCAAGAATTTTGACCCATCCCCCCAACAAGATTAGAAGTGTAGGAAGATGATAGGTTGAATTTCCATTCTCGGTGATACTAGGTTATAAGATTCTTTTTGAGCTTATTATGTAGAGAAAATCTCAAATCACAAAATTTAAATCGCATTATGTGGGACACAAATTTGTCGACAAACCATATCCAAAGATCATGGAATTCAAACATTTCACCTAACAAAGCAACATTTTAACAAATAAATCCATGCAAGCTTTATGACAAAAGTCTAAATTAGCATTTCATTGCATGCTTGGTAGCAAGTACTTCCATAGCCCTAATAAATATCAATGAGATTTTTCAACTAAAAATGCATAAAAAACCATGTGAGGACCTATTAATTATTGTTTAAGATATATCCCAATGTCATGTAATTGTAATGGTACTATCTATATAACAAGTTTTGGATCATTAAAGTTTCATCATTCTCATTGTGGTGATGGGTCTCGAAGGAACATTGGACCATCTTTTATCAGATTTTTCTTTTTATCGAAAATCATTTCTCAATTATCATGCTTTGTGGAAGCTTCAAAATTTAAATTAAATGTTGGGTACCTATGGCTAGGTATGGATAAATAGTCATATGAACAATATGATGATAATACTGAAACATACTTCCAAATAAATTATTGAATAAACAACAATTGAAAACACTACATGACAAAAGACAACATCAACAAATAGTTACAATTTTAATTTTTTTCTATCCAATGTAAATTTTCAAAAAAATGAAACCATCTATAAAAATTATACCCTATTCTTTCTTTAAAACTCCAACTCTGAAATATATATCTCTTAAGAAATTTGAATGAATCTCCTAAACCAATTATTAATTTATCTATACCGATCGTGTTCCCTGCGTGTTCAGATTCTTTGCCAGCAATGTCAACTTGCATGCACCAGTGCAATCAATACCTCAAATCCTAATTATTGCTCTCTAAAATACAAGTAGAAATACAAGCGCAACTCCCCTCCACGTGACCCTGTTGTAAGCGCAAAATAGAACTCTGAGCTTATAACTCTTAAGGTAACCTAAACCAATGAAAGAATTGTTCTTTATTAAGAAGGCCAAGGTTACAGCGAGCATTCTGATGTTGACTTAAAAAGTTACCGTTGGCATTGTTGTATTAGGGATGATACAGAAAACTAGGGGAGTTTCTAGCTTACAATGAAATTTCAAAGTAAAACAACAATATTCAAAAAAAATCACAGTTTGTAATTAATTGGGTCTACAACTAATTATTATTTATTTTTTATGCTCTCTATCATCAGAATGATAGATCTTGGACTGTGTTCCAAAATGTTAATACAAAAATTCAAACACAAGCAAAATCTAGAAACAGTAAAATTGAAACCATTATAGATTGTGAAAATTTTATAGCATTAATATAAAAAAAAATACTTAAAAGAAAATATTATCCCACAGTCCAGACCTTAAACACAACAAAGATGCAACAAAGACGCAGATAACAATATCTCTGCATTATAAATAACCATTAAATGAAATTTTCATTCAGATACTTACAAATCATATTACAAATAATAAAATATGACACAATTTTCAATCCAAAAATCTTAGCACTAGGTAATTGCTTTTATCTCCGTCATCGTTAATTTCTTCAAATTGTAATGGCCCACGCTAGGCGGTGAACCAATCCTCTGTCGGGCCCTCCGCCTTGCTCAAGCCGCTCCACCGCTGCCTACGAATTTCTCCACCTGTCTTTCCCAGAGATAGCAGAAGTGCAACTCGCAGTATCACTCTTCTTGGAAGCACTAAATGTGGCCTGCTGTAGAAAGGCCAGGGTCTAAGAGCGTTGTGTCCGCCATTTTACTGCGGGGAAAAGAGCAGAGCTCAACCAGTGTAGAGGGCCGTTGAATCCTTTGTCATTCGGGATCATGTCTGAGTATGCCAACAAGAAAACTAAAGGTGCCTTTATTGCAGCGGTCTTCGCCATGTAAGCTTTTCCTACACAATCAACTACAGAGTGCTTTCCCCTGATAAGAGGGCCATGTTAGACCTCAAAACCTTATACACCATGAAGGTAAGGTTAAAAAACTTAAAATAGATAAACGCTCACATTAAATAGTAACAATGGCATTAACAAATGGATTTCGCTCAAACGACTTAATTTTTTAACTTAAATCAAAGGTCCTCTGTACACTACAGTGAAGCCCACCATTCACAATTTGCTTCCATTCAAGATACAGATCATAGAACATGATTTTTAAAAATTGATACAAACCACACAACAAAAAGCACAATTTTTTTTCCAAAAACACCTCTTTTCAATTCATTATGATATTAGAAATATCATTGAAATGACATTAGGAAGAGGGGGCTAAAACACAGTAATGGCGCTGGCGCCCTTAACGACACAAGACACGGCACTGCCCTCCTCCTTCACAGCGCACAGACTATGATCCTTGCAACTTTGCACTTTGGGAACGACCACCGTCAAAACACCATCCTGATAGTGCGCCCAAGTTGCGTCAGGGTTAGCGGAGGGCGGCAGCCTGAACCGCCAGGTGTCCGGATCATCGGATCCGCGCACAGGCTCCTCCTGTACGCCTCTCAGAACGACTTTCTTCGCCCCGGGTACGATTCCGACAACCTCCACTATCACTGTATCGAAGACTACGAACCGAGGACCCGCTATTACGAACTTGAAGGCCGCCTCAGACTCCTCACTTTCTACGGCAGCATCTGCAGCCACAGGAAGTTCCAGTACTTGTGAAAATATGTGAGGCATTCGCTTCAGTTTCTTCAGGCTCGGCTCCACTGGTTCACTATCCGCCATTTAAAGATTTCTAAATCAGTAACAGATAAACCAATTCGATGTATCACTCCGCTGCAACTGAAGCCTGGAGAAATAGATACCAAAACCTTCAGAAAATTTGTTCCAGATACCAAAACCTCGAGAGAAATTGAACCAGATACCAAAACCTCGAGAAAAGATATGATGCTTCTTCCGCTCTTTTAGGGTTTTATAGCGTGAAGACTCCCGTCAATTGACAGATTAGTCGGGAACATGTCTAGCTACCAGAACCTTCGGTTTCTGTGTAAAGGCAGTCTGTCGCCTATGTTAGTGGTAATATTATATGACTTGTAATGGCGAAACCGTCTAGTCACAGCACGACAATGTCAGTGGATTTAATTGTGATTTCGTTAACGTATGAATAAAATTTATTTGTCATTTTTTTAATTGGTGGCTGAAAAGTGGGCCAAGTCAAGGAAAAATCCAAAAAGAGTCCAAATATATAATTACAAATCATCCGGAAAAGGAGAATTTGTGTCTTTAAGGATCAGCCTAGGAAAGATCTAGAATTGTTTGTTTAATATATTTTTATTGGAAATGTATTTTGAGTTACATATGAATTATAAGAATATTAAGAGTATAAATCAGAAGGTTTATAGGTAATAATAAGTAGTTCGTTGATATATGTGATTTATGCAAATATAAGAAAAAATAAGTAAAATGAAGGTAGTAAGCTAATTTGTAAGCTATATGTGATTATTTTAGGTGGAGAAGAAATGGTTTCTTAAGGGTGGTTAAAGGTCTCTTAATTCACATAAGAATCTTAAATAAAAAACAAAATTAATATATTTCAATTAAGAAATAGAAGCAAAGCAAAACAATGGTAATCATGACATCAATTTTTGTTGTCGTCGAAGGTCATCTAATTGAGCTTATGAACTTTCCATGTAAAGGAGTCCAACCCATCTATTGAGGCAACAAGAAACAACTTTGATTGTGTGATTTGACTTTATCACCTAGAAGCTGGTGAGGATGATCCTTGGGGAGAGATATCTAGGAGAATTTTTCTCATAGTATACAACACACTCCTCCATTGGTTGAATTTGGTTTACATAGTTGCTTCTTAAGAGGGCTTGTGAGCAACTATCCAATAGAAGAACTAAGTGATTGCTTATGAGTCACAAAATCCAAGCATGTTAAGATCTTAACTATCCCACTCATGACTTAGAGATAGAAGTATTGGTTCATGCACTTATGTAATGGTAGTAATTTCTCACTAGAGATCAATTTGAGCTCAAGACTAGAGTCATCAAAGTTTACAATACATTTTTACTTAGCCTAACCTTAATGTCTACCAACAACATTGTATGGAATTTATTTGCAACTATGAATTTGGTGCTCAATACATCAAGGGTAAGGAGAACATGGTAGCAAATGCTTTGAGTGGGCAATGACATGAGATATTCAACATGACACGTAGCACAAAATAAAGACGGCATATCCTTGAGCATTTTCTCGTAGATTGAATTATATCATGAGGTACAATGGATGATTGAGTCACAAAGATCCCTCGAGGAAAATTTTATGGTTTATACTGTGGATTCAAATGGTAGACACATCTATGTACCAATTTCAAGTGGACTTTGTGTTGTAGTTTTGATAGGGGCTTATCAAGCTCTATATACAACATGTCTTAGAGAGAAGGTATATTTTTTGAAGGTTGAATGTTAGATTCACATCAAGTTCGCTAAAACTATAAAGAAAAATATACTTTTTGTAAACTTAATCTAGGCTAATTAAATAAATTTGAGCAAATCAATCATAATTGACCTAGATTATAAAATGATAGTTGGGTATAATAATGTGTAAATTAATGTTATTCTATGAAATTAAATGTATAGGGATAGGGGCACTCAACTTGTTGAACAATGATGAAGATAAACATGATGTGTAGATTCCACCATTTGGGTATAGAAAATAGGCAATTTGGGTATGCTCATTGTCTATAATCTTGTGTAGAACTACAACTAATTATGGGTTTATTCCATAATTGTGTATTTATTTTGTACCACACATATTGGACCTCTAACATGTAATTTTCATATGGTACAATGCAAAATTTTACTCTAATTCATTGAATTCCTCACACCTGGTTAATCATTAAGGACTAACAATATTTAAAACACCTTGAGAAGCTTGTCTTAACAAAATTCAATAGACAAGAATGAAGCATGAAATTAATCTAGATGTTGAGTCTAAAGCAATATTTAATTATTATTTTAGTGCTTCAAATTGAAGTGTTCCCAAGAATACTTGTACACTAGGATTTTGAATGATTTCACGATGTGAATTAAAGTCCAAATAAATATCTTTAAATACCAATACATAAAAATCATTACACAAATGTGTGCAAAGATGACTCCCAATGACTATAAAGAAAGAATGGGAGTTAGCAATTTGAATTTTAAGAAGAAAAAATATTAAGTTAAATCCACATTATGTGGAATTGATTTCATTCACCACATAAATGACTTGAGACAAAGGATGCAGAATTTGAGGATCAAAAATGAATTTATGGAAATCGAGACCCATAAATGATAAGTATGAGAATAATGTGGATAGGATGGGGACAAGGACAAATATATTGGAATGTGTGAAATTAGAAGTGTATAATATATATATAGAAATCAAGAAAAGACCCAAACTTAACACAAAAATATATGATTGTATCAAAACATTCTGTCAAAATAAATTTGAAGCTAAATAAAATTTAACAAAAATTACTAATTTCTCTATTACAATTAAATACAAAATTTACACATTTACATATATATATATATATATAAAAGATCTCACTGAGGTTACACCTTCTAAACATGGAACAAAGTTTCCCAAGTTTCAAGGATGTGTATATAATAATGAATATTAAGCAAATATTTAAATGTTAACCAATCTAATCAAAATAGGACAAGCTTTGAGGATGGAAGGGTGTCTAATTATTTTATGCAAATTGTTTTGTTCACATCATTGTGGTTGAAAAACAAGACACCTATATATTAGGTTGTGTTTCTTTATTATTATCCAATCAAAAGATAAGTGAATGGGAAAGGTGTAGAAAAATCCAAAAGGTGACTCAACAAAGTGTGATCCCAAATAATATAATGAGAAATTCTTTAAAGTTATTATAAGTTTTTTTTTTTTTTAAATTAACTTCATACTTATAAAATTCTTCAAAGAAGTAAACTATCATAAATAGACAAATTAACATAATAAATAAACTAAGCCAATAGTGACTAATGCATTCTATCATAAATAGCCAAATTAACATAATAAATAAACTAAGTCAATAGTGACTAATGCATTCTCATTTATAATTGGTATGTTAAAAGAAGTTGTTTCTAAATATATAATATAATAATAAAACTTAAATTTAATCACAATTTGTATAATAGTGTAGTGTAATAAAATGGTTTATAACTTAAATTAGGTTAATGTATGGTGTTATGTTATAATTTTATTTTAAAGATTAATTAAAAATAATTAAATCAAATAAAAATAGTATTATTGTAATGTTTTGTTATGGTTAAGTTAATATGAATAATAAAATTGGTAGAAAGTAAATATTAAGATTTATAGAATATTTTTTGAGTAGTTAATTAAAAGAAATTGTTCTTGTTTGTTTATTAAAATTAAGTATATTAATCATATTAAGTATTTAACACATTTATAAGTAATTTTGTGTGATTATATGTATACAAAATATTTTAACATGCATGATAAAAGAAATTATTGAATTTTATTAAAGTTAATTTGACATATTATGATAATTGTGTCATAGAAAAATGGCCTCTTGTCATTTTCATGGCCTTTTAGGTCTTGTTTCATGGTGTTTGATCTATTTTGCTCTGATTTTATGTTGTAACATGGCTTGAACATGAATATTTAGGTTCTAAAGTTCAAATAACGGCATCTTGTGAAGGTGTTGTGAAGTGTTGTAAGACATTCCAACACTATTCTAGACTCTATTCATTACAATTTACCTAAAAATCACATTTTCATCACTAATCAAGTCCTATTTTGAAGTCTTGTAAAGTCTTGTAACAAGATTTCACGCTTTTCTAGGCATAACTTCACTATTTATCCCTTTCTCATGCTTTATTTGGCCCCTTTATGCCCTCATATGTCTTAATTAAGTGTATTTTTGAATGTTAACCCAACAAACAACATTAAATACAAGATAATTCTCGATGCCCATTTTCAAGTCCTAGGTGAGACCCATTTGCCATGGGTGGCGAATGAGTCCCCCTTGGCTCCAAATTCAAAACATTTAAAATTTCCTTTCAGGATTTTATTCAAAATCACTTGATGTCGTCCTGTGATGAGGTATGAACGGGTTACTAAGGCACAATATTGTATAAATAAGTGATTTTCACCTCATTTTACATCTCCTACAATCTCCTTATTCATTCAAGCATTCAATCTCATATCTCAATCATTCAAGCATCCTACAACATCAATTCAAGCATTACTCAAGCACTTTGGAGCATCCATTGACATTAATTCAGATTTGCATCATCAAGGGTTTAGTAAGTTGATAGTTATTACATGTTATTAGTTTATCATCCTATTTCATTTCATTGTTTCATTAAGGGTTTGATTACCAAAAGTGGGGTTTGACCAAGGCAAACCCCTATTTGCTAACCCTTAACCATTTTTCCCCTATTGCATGTGTGTTTACAAACTTTTGTGTGCATATTTAACAAGTTTTTTGTGTTGAAGATTGGTCAACAAGTCAACTAGGTGCTTCAAGTCAACTCATTCATATTTCAAGCTTGGAAAAGGTTTTCTGCCTGTTTCCTGTAGAATTGACTTTGGCAACCCAACAATCAAAGATTTCTAGATCTGGTGTTTCAGAGTTGTCTCCTAATTTTTCAAAACTTTGGGAGAGGATTGATTCACCACCAGTGGCGAATGAGTCCCACCTTCAACTGAAAATTTGAATTTTGTCAGATTCTAGATCCCAACAGTCAGAAACCAATTTCTGACACTTTTTCACCAGTAGGAGGACTAATTCGCCACCTTGGGCGAATGAGTCCCACTATGAAATCTCAATAATTTAAGTCAACATTCACAACATTCCAGATTCATCAAATCTTGCCCAGGTTCACTTTGTTTCATCTCATTTCTTTTTGTTCTGCATTATTTCATCTTTTAGTTCATTGTTTGCATATCACAGTGTGTTTTCAAACATAGTTTAAATCTTAGTTTTGCATTCAAATTCATTCATTCATATCACTTAATTTCATTTAGTTTACTTCATTTAGCTTAGAAAACATCATACATAACATAATTTGAATGAACCCTTAGCATTTTTGGCCCTATCTCTCTCCTTTTAGGTGAAAAACCCTAGAAGAGCAAGAGAAGTGCATTGGTGCCAAAAATCAATGGTTCATTTTGGTGAACCTGCATTTTGAACACTTGGCATTTTTTATTTCATTCACATATTACATCTTATTTTACACTTGCATCAACATTCAATTAGGATATTGTTTTGTTCTTGCATTCTAGGACTTTTCATATTGCATTAGTGAAAACTTCATTTAAACTTCATTTTTGCATTGCATCTCATTGAAAAAACTAAAAATTTGCATTCTACATCCTTGATTGCATTCTATAAAGCATTAAAATCATCTTGAAATTTCTGAAAAATACACAAAAACATCATACTGGGACTCATTCGCCACCTTGGGAAAATTAGTCCCTTTGCACTTTTTAAACAGTATTTCTGGCATTTTCCTGTATTTATGTTCTTTGTTACAGTTAGCAGTATTTATGTTATTTGCATTTAGACATCTTAGATTAACCTGCATTTGATTTCACCCCCTCCTTTGTGGTACTCGTATGAGTGTTTAGTGCCTCGTTGATAATACTTTACTGAGAAGAAGTTCTAGACTCATGGCCTCCCGCAATAGCACTTTCATTGTGGACCTTGGGATTTCACGAGATCTTACTCCTAGTATGGACAATGGTGCATTAGGCACTGACAATACCACTTCTATGCCTTCACCTTTCCATCCAATGAATGATAGCAATTTGAATTTTAAGAACTTTAGATCCACATCATGTGGGATTGACTTCATTCATCGCATAAATGACTTGGGACAAAGGATATGGAGATCAAAAATAAATTTATGGATATCTAGGTCAGTAAATGATAAATATGAGAATAAATGTGGATAGAATGGGGACAACGACAAATATATTGAAATGTGTGAAATTAGAAATGTATAATATATATACAAATCAATAAAGGTCCTAAACTTAACACAAAAGTATACCACACATTGTTATATGATTATATCAAGACATTTTATCAAAATAAATTTGAAACTAAACAAATATTAGCAAAAATGTACTAATTTCACCATCTCAATTAAATACAAAATTTACACATTTGCATAAATATAAAGTCATTATCTTACACAAAAATTTATATAAAAATTGTTGATATATAATTTATTTATTTTCATTGCAACGTGAACTAGCCATTCCATAAATTAGATCTCATCAAGGTTACACCTTCTAAGCATGGAACAAAGTTTCCCAAGTTTCAAGGATGTGTATGTAATAATGAATATAAAGCAAATATTTAAATGTTAACCAATCTAATCAAAATAAGACAAACTTTGAGGATGGGAAGGGTGTCTAATTATTTTATGTAAATTGTTTTGTTCTCATCATTGTGGTTGAAAAACAAGACACCTATATATTAGGGTTGCGTTTGTTTATTATTACCCAATCAAAAGTAAGTGAATGCAAAAGATAAGTGAATGGAAAGTTGTAGAAAACTCCAAAAGGTGACTCAACAAAGTGTGATCCCAAATAATATAATGAGAAATTCTTTAAAGTTATTACAAGTATTGGTTTTCTTTTTAAATCAACTCCTTCATTATGAGATATATAATTGGTTTGTTAATATTGTGTAAAGAACTTGATTCTAAATATATAATATAATAATAAAAGCTAAATGTAATTTTATCATAATTTGTATGAAATTGTATTGTAATGAAATGGTTTATAATCTAAATTAGGTTGATGTTATGATGTTATGTTGTTATGTTATAATTTTATTTTAAAGATTAATTAAGAGTATTTAAATTAAATATAAATTTTATTATTGTAATGTTTTGTCATGGTTAAGTTTATATAAATAGTAAAATTAATAGAAAATAAATATTAAGATTAATAAAAAAATTGGACAAAGAAATTATTATTATTTGTTTATTAAAAGTAAGTATATTAAAATTGTTATTATTTGTTTATAAAAAAAATTTAAAAAATTGTTATTCAATTTTATTAAAATTAATTTGACATATTATGACAATTTAAAAAAAAAATTGATCGGTTGATGTTATGGTAGTTCATTAAAAAATATTAAATTAATTATCATAGTATTGTGGGTGAAAAATGCATACCTTACACTTTTTGCCATTCATTTATACCACTTTGTATGGATTTTTTAAGTATTTGTCTTCAAGCATGATTTTGACTTATCTGATGCCCCTTTTGACCCAAATTCTCAAATAACTATCAAAATTAGAATCAAATCTATTCTCTTGATATTTATCAACCCTAAAATTATATGTTACCCTTCCAAGTTCATTTCCACACCCATGGATTCAAGACACATTTTAAAATTAAGATTTTAATTATGGACCCAAGTTGAATCAATTCTAACTAGTTGTTGTGTGTTGAATCTTATGCCAAAACTTTCAAATTACAAATAGAAAAGGATTTCTCCACTTCTACACACTTTGAAACCTAAATGCATGTTACGTCTCTTACATTGTCATTTTGCATCGCATTCCAAACTCCAAGTATTGTATTTTAATTTCAAATTCCAAGTTATCCTCATTTAGGAAAATGTTTTTACTTTCATGTTGTCTTTTTCTCTTATTATTTCATCAAAATTTGTTGACTCAATAACAAGGGTTTGTCCAAAGGAGAAAATTACTTCCCTAGCAATGTGATGCCTAAATTTAACTAGTAATATTAGTGATTTAATACATGGCCAACATTTTTTTTGTAAATATATAATTGTAGCATAAACATGTTGCAATGCATGGACACACCAAGGATGTCAAACAAGACAACACCACATCAATGCACATGTCAACAATTCATAATGCATAACTACACAAGAAAAATATTTCAAAACCATCATGAGATGACTCATCATTGGAAACAATAGGGGAGATAGGGTCTCACCTTAAAATAATGATAGGGTACTTATCACCACTTGTCATCTAGATGCACAAAAGCAAGAATAAAGGAGATATAGTCGACTTCTATTGTGAATGCATAAGCATGATTAAATATTTGAATGCATCCAATTATAAGATAATATATCATAAATGAATGAGATGACATGTATTAAATCATTCATTCATTTGTACAAATAGATGGTTACCAAGGAGATTTACTAGTTCACCCAAATCTCACAAGAGACTAATCAATACTACAAAAGAATATAAGTGCAACACAAAATATGTAAAAACCATTTAAGGGAGTATAATTACATAGTTTTAAGTGAAGGATTTTAAAAGGCTAGCTCCCAAGGTTAATTTTCATTCTAGAAAATCTTTCTAAAGCAAATTTCTACAACTCCTTATTTTGGTTTGCCCCTAATAGGAAGTGTCTGCCCTTTTTGACAATGACATTGTCCCCAAGTAGAAATTATTCATCCTAGTAGATTTTAGTCACCCCTTACATTCATCACTTGTTGAAAATATGGATGGGGATAAGAGCATTTAGATATTTTAGATGATGTGGCCTTTTGATCTTTGAGGTCAACTTTTTGTTGTGTTACAACCAATTATTAGAATTTGGATCTAGATATTAGACGAGGGCCATAATATTGTGATAGAGGTGTTCAAACATTAATAATGATGCAAAAAATATGCATTATACACCCTATTCCAAAACAAGGTCATGTAGAGCAACATAGTCCTACACTAATGCAACTTGTGGAATTCGTTATGCATTTTTTTGAATGGTGACTTAAAATGGGTTTTATTGAATATCACAATGGGGCTTGCTTTGAGGCAAGAGGTGAAGACTTAGACTTGTACTAATTGTAATTCAAGCTTCTAAAATAGATGTACAAGATCGTAAACATGTCATGTAGACAATATGAGATGTAGACAACTTGATCGATTGATATGTGATAGAGATATGGTTATTAATGTTTTTCAATTAAATATGGCATTGGAGTGATTAAAAATATTGAATTTTAAATGTTAGTAACCTAGGTATTTCTATAAATACTTATCATTAATTGCTTAGTTCAAAAAAATTAGCATGTGATCCAAGGTAATGGCTAATTTCTAGAAAGGTTAGCCCCAAAGCTAGAGATTAAGAATTTGAATATGAACTAGACCAAGTTGTGTGATGTCACCCATAAACTAGACCACACCATGCAACCTAGTCTAGTCTAAGAATGGGATTTTAAAGAGAATGGTATAATCCAATGGGTTATGTAGTGGTCATTGGCTAGTGAATTTTAAGATAGGAGTCTATTAATATACTATTTATTTAAAATCAGAGACTATAAATGTGCATTTAATGATATTTTCTCAAAGAAGTGTAAAATGAAGGTGTCAAAGTTAAGTTATGAATTTTATCCATTACACTCCCAATGAAAGTATTAATAATAAGAAATTTAAGAGACAAATAACATTTACCACTAACATTAAACATAACTATCATATTCTAATTTTAAAAGATTATAAAAACAATCATATATAAGTCAATTCCCTCCAACAACTATTGGGTAAATTCTTACTATGGTAAATTATGTGTGCATAAGATCATTTGTATTTGTGGACCAAGAAATCGGTAAGGCCTTATTAATACAAACATAAAAAATATACATATAATGTCAAAGAGGTTATTAAAGATATTTAGATCACAAAGAATTATTATGATCTATATGTTGGATAATTTATCATATAAGTATTTTATAATATAACAATTGTTATGTAATAGTGTACTTAATTTTTCATTTATAATTGTGATATTTATTTGTAAATTTATAACAAGTAAATATTACCTACATAATTTTATTAAAATTGTATAAAACTAATTTCAATAATAGTATTCATATAATTATAAATATATTAAAATAAAATCTATATAAATAAATTTGTGATATTAATAATAAACCATACAATATAAACAAAAATATAAGAATATATAAAACTATTTAAAATAGCTAATTAAATGAAAGCATAAAAATTATTAAAATAATAAAATGTTTAAACAAAATAGAGTATTGTAAACAAATAGTAATAAAATAGTAACATATTAAACATTTTCCATAAAAATATATTTCTTGGCCAACACTATAACAATCAAAATTGGATATCATAGAATGGAAAAAATGCATGGTTCCATGGATTCTCCTAGAGCGAGGCCTTTTGTCTATTCCCTCCAATTCCTATGAAGGTGTCAGGACTTTTGTCTAGTCCCTCCATTTTTATTTGCTCTTAGATTACATTGTTTGTGTCATGGGAGCTTTTTGGATTAAGAGGCTTTACAATTATATTTTATACTATTTTATATTTTATTTTGGAACTAGGACTCTTATAGATTCCCCCAACTATTAAAAAAATCTAAAATTTTATAATAATAAAAATTCTATACATTTAACCTTAAAAGAGGATAATGAACCTTGCATGTGTAAGGACAGCCATAAAACATATTTTAAATGTAAGGGTTGGGCTCAAAATACAACATTTCCATGTCCATCTACCATAGTCATAAAACATATATATAATGTAAAGATAGTGCAAAAAAAAACCTTTTCCTCAACTTTATTTGTGACTTTTCCTCATTTCACCACATGGCTATTTCTTGATTTTTTTTTTAAAAGGCATTCTATTAATAATGATTCCTCGCTGCCTATGTTTACTTCATGTTTATTTATTTATATCATTCATTTGTCTTAATGGACTCCAATAAAATGGAATACTAAATGTCATTGAAAAAAAACTTTAGTTATAAATCCAAATAATGACATCTAGTATTATAAAAATAAATTAATGAAATATACAATAAAAATATATATAATTTATATATAAAAAAATGGAAAATGGAATGGGATTATGTTTTAAAATTATATGTATAAGTTAAATATTTAAGTGGTTTTTAAACAAAAATATAATAAAATCTCTATCTAAAAAATTATCAATCACAAAAATAATATTATAACAATATAAAATAAAATATTAAGTTTATGTAGGAGGAGGGTCTCCATCATTAAGTTTATCCCTACTTCTATCAAGCGAATCAATTTTGTTGTAATAACCTCGATGTTCTTCATAGTAAAATTTCCAATGTTTTCACCTTAAGTGAATAAATCATGACGCCATGACATAGCAATAAAAAAAGTTCTTCCATTAATGTAAATTACATGCATAATTGCAATAACACAAATTCCAATTTGTCATTGCATTCCAAAGTGATTTTACAAATCTTCCCAAAACATAGTTTTCATATTAAATGAGCTCAAGTGTATCATTCATGATTTCATCATCCCATAAAAATGGTTATAAGACACATAAATAGCTCCATTGAGCTTCAAAGCATAAGATATAGATGGTCCAGGAATCTGCCTTTCAAAACCTTGGTCTTTCATTGCCTACTAAGGAGGAGAAGCATCACTCAAGCACTTTTATGCCAACCACGGACTCATATGTGATCCCTCGCACATCTATCAATGATAGATGACCCTACCCTTCGATGAAGAGATTGGTTGGGTAACCCTGTGCGACATACCACATTGAGCTTAGTGTTGTGCCCTACATGACTAGGATTTTATAACCCTATACTAGGTAGCCCTCATGAATTTAAATGGACACAATGAACTGACAGTGGAGCCCCAAGCAATCACACTACTTTGGCCAAAGTGTTCTCACTCAGTAATTCGAGTGAAGGTCTACCATTCACTTACACTATAAAAAGCTCATTCTGACTTAAGGCCATTATATCTATGCTTAGGTAATCCCTATCCATGGGTAAGCTTAATCCCCGGGATAACCTATCTCTTTAACACAAACCATATATGGTAACACAACTCATTAAGCAAATTACTTGTTCCCTCCCTTCACTAAACAACAATCCCAAGAGTATCCTACTAGCCATCTAGCATACTCAAATATCTAGTTACGAGTATTCCTTAAGCTACCCATGTTTAATCATATCTAGTATAATATTAATACCTATGACAAACACCCCTCCTATCATGGAGTAAATACAAACATAGTACATGGCCTCAATCAAAGAGTTGTCATAACAATAGATGATTCCATTTGAGAGTATCATCTCTTTGACTAAAAGGGTTTAAGCTATGAATAAGCCTTATGCTTCCCATGTTTATTCATATCTAGTATGTAATACTTATGAAACATAATCCTCCTATTATGGAGTAATTACAAGCATTTCACAAATAGTATATGCAGCTTCTACTTTCTTTCAAAGTAAACAATACTTTTCTAGCTAAATGCATGTATTCACAATAGACTAGTTAAAGCAAAAAAAAAACAATCTTTTAAAAGCTAAGAAAATTAAAGGAAGATTATCCTCATGCCTGTAATACGCTTTCCAATTGATTGGTTGCAACACAACTCTCCCAAAACAGTAGCTAGCTTAGTTTTTATCCCTCCAACAAAGTCACAATAACCTCTAACTCTCAAGTTGGAAAAATACTTCTCTCAAAATAATAATAAACTCTCTCTAATGCTCAAAGCTCTCACTCATTGTATTAAGCAAAATAATGCAGATAGTAATGTAAATAGAATGCAGAAACTTGCTCAAGGAATGCATCCCAAACAAGTGAACTTGCTCCACTATTTATACAGCAGTTTGGAGACCTCAGCCTACAGTTTTGGCATGATTTTTGACAACAATTAGCATGCATAGCAACACATAATCCTCAGCTAAAAGGTGGCGTACATATAAGCTCTTTCTCAACTAAATAAAACTACAAATTGACCATGTTGATTGACAACAATATGAGACTTATTCAAATCAACACATGATTGATAAAGTGCAATTCGAATTACTCAAACAAAGGACATCTATAGAAAACAAGTTTCCAAAGGTGGCACCAAGTAAATAACTATCTATCCAATAGTTGGCGATTTGCATAATTTTTGAATCAATCAATATCTAATATGCAACACATAGAATGCATCTACTTAGTCTTGGCATGAGTCAACTAATTACATTTATCAGTTTGGCCATTTCAATGAATTGTTGTTCACAACTTAATACACCTTTTATAGTTGTTAATATATGCACAAAGACATAATGATAAGAGGTTTACCAAGTCAAAGAATATTCCACTAAAGGTGTCAACTAAGTCTCCACCATATATCGACTTAATGTTGTGAGCTAATTTGCAAAATTCTTGCTTCTAAATGTGTGGACAGCAAGAGCAATATTCGACCTCTAAAATACTTTGCATACAAATATACATTAGCTCTTATTCTTGCTTTGAATTTATACTTAATGACATATACACACACTCCCTAGGGTAAACCCACGAAAGTGATTTACAATTCCAGTGAGGAAGTAAAAGTTACAAAAAATGACCCCATGTAAAAGAATTTGGTTTTTGGGGGTTCGAACGAACTTTTGGTTTGATCAAACCCAAAGGGGGTTCGCTAGAACTCCACTTTGAGCGAACCCATTAAATGTTGGGTCCCACATTTCTCAACAAAATAAGCAAAGAAAATGGTTGTGGAAAAGGGGTTCACTCAAACCCCACTGGTTCGCTCAAACCCCCCTTTTCCCCCCCTGGCACCAAAAAAATCTATAATTTTGCCCTTCAAAGCTCGAGTTGAGGATGAAAATGGAGGATACTTCATAGACCCAACTAGATGATGGTAGTCCTCGGAACGAGCTATCTAATGAATATAATTTTAATATTTTTTGGTTTTATTATGTTTTTTTAGTTGTATTAAACATAAGTTTTTCACCAAAAATCAAACTCTTTGTTCTGCACATGTGGAAAAATAGCATATTATCAAAAAAAAATTGAAAAATATGAGTGCACTAGATATTGAAGTCCTTGATCCAACAAAAAAGGATTTCGATACATACAAAAAAAGTTACATTGTCTACGGTCCGCCTATGTCAATTGTAATTGGTTTGACTTCAAAACTTGATTAAGGAAAAAATTCAATAAAACACTATGAAACCAATTGGAAGCACTAGATATCATAGTTACAAATCTAAATTCAAAAAAATTTTATCCTTCATGGAAAAAAATTATGTTGTATACAGTGAGCGTCACTCCTTAAAAATGGTGTTTACTGAAAAAACTAGTTTTTGAAGGAGATGGAAAAAGAAGTGCAATCTGATTCCAAAAAATTTAAAAATATAATTTAGAATCTACAAACAAAATGTCACAAATCACTAGTTTGCATCATTGTCAAATTCCTCGTGATTTAGCTGCTATAGGTGCCCGAAAGTGAAGATTTAGTTAGAAAAAATTATTCCAGTGTCAAGTTTGGCCAAAAATTGTAAACCAGTATTGTGGGATCACCCCTTACACACTACTGATATGCTATGAAATGATGCGCCCAACTAAATGTGTTTAGGTAGTATTGAGTGCGCTGGTCAAAGTCTTTAACATGGAACTTACAACATTTAATGCGCTATATAAATTACAACGCTTCACTAATAATATATAATATGCATACTTATATATATATATATATATAATAACTTGCAAATATATCATTTGATACTTCAAATGTACATAACCACATTATCATTCTCTAATAAACATTATATATATATATATATATATATATATATATATATATATATATATATCATAGGTACAATATCACTTATATATGTATTCTCTTACCCACCAATCGATAATTATATTATCATATATATATAAATATATATTATATATGTGCATATATATATATATATATGTGCATATATATATATGTGCATATATATATATATATATATATATATATATATATATATATGTGTGTGTGTGTGTGTGTGTGTGTGTGTTTCAATGAATAGCATTAACGCTATATCATATATATATGTATATGTATATATATACTAATATCTTTATACATTTCCATGATAATCAAGTACGTATACATTCGATACACAAAAGAATACAACAAGATGGCAATCACATAGTAATAATATATATTATATATCCATATATATATATGTGTGTGTGTGTACACACACCCCTCTATTAAGCATTTACGCTTATGTGTGTATTTGTATATATACAAACACATATATATATATATTATCTATCAAGACGATAGTCAAATGATCCATTCAATATCTGAATGATCTTGACCTACGTGACTATAGCATCATATCCATCGTTTATAAACATATATGCATATTTATACATGTCATTGTACTTGTATGGACATCCCATTATATCCATCATATGTGTATTCTGACATATGCATATATCTCAATACTCATTCAACCACACAAACAAGCATAGCACATAGGGAAGAACTTACAATAGATAATCATCATCCAAGCATGCATTCAACAGTAATCAAGACCCTTACTAATGCAGACACATTACACTAAGGATGACATACCACTAACTCATTTGACTGCAAAATCCGACGAAATATGTATAATTTGATGGATCGTCGGGTGCTTGTAAAATTTGATGTGTAATTTTCAATTTTTTGAAAGTTTATCCCTGACGTTCATCGAAATTTCAATGAACCTAGGTTTCGTCAAAATTTCAACTATCAGTTTCGTCGAAATTTTGACAAACATGAAAAATAGAAAAAAATCAAATGGCCGACATAAAGAAAAGTGAGTTCACTGATTTATTGCGACATTGTTTTGCTCTACTTGAGATAGTTTGTGGAGAACTAAGGATGGTTTTCTTGGGAAAAATCAGAAATAAATTAATAAATAAATAAATAAAATTCAAGAAGATATCGCCAAGTTGAGGGTAGTCATTATTTTTTTGCAGAATTCAGTTGTGAAGTTAGATTTGTAGTTCCATGTTTGAAAATCATATTTTAAAGCAACATCTCATCAGATTTCATTTTTAGAGGTTTAGGGTTTTGAGAATTTCATGTCCAGATTTTGTTGTGTGGAATCACCATAAGATCACAACCAAGGAACAGATTCTTGTGACTATAATTATGTGATCCATAACTCTATTGGTCATGTGGCACAGTTGTGCTATAACAAATATAGGATGCATTCATGTGTGACCCAAGTTTAATGTGGCTATGTTGTGATAGAAATGGAGGAACTCATATAATATAGTTAATTCAAGTTGTATAATGTAGGTGTCAATCATCATTGGGTGCATTCAGGTTGTCTCAAGTTTAACAGGTTAGGATGTAATTATAGCATGATCGAAGAGTGATTACCTCTTGCTGCAATAAAGAGCCTATAACTCTGGTTGATATGTAGAGTGGTTGTGTTATATCAATTATGTAGTGCATTCAAGCACAACCCATGTTTAATGGGCTATTCTAGAGAGTGATCAAGATTTTCTAAACCTTATGAATGTTACTTAAAAGTGTATAGCTTAAACTACAAACCAAGTTTGTTACATACTTGAATGCAATCTTGGGTTACCACAAACTATAATAATGTGATCTACTAATAACCATTATGGAAAGTATTAAAGCAAGACCCATGCTATATAGAATACATTTCCTGATCAGGTTTACATACCTTAATGATCAAACACAAGCTTCCCACACACTCTAGGATACAATCCAAGATCATACCACAACTTTGTCAAGACAACTAATTTTCTGACCCAAGATTTAAGGTTGTTTTTTAATACCAACAGAAGCATTGGTAAGAGCATGATTAGGGTACAAACCCTAGGCCTCCATAGAAACATAAACAATAACTCTAGTGGATTAGTGAGGTTGCAATACCAGAAAGATTGAGACATTGTAGCTAATAACAAAATCTTGCAATCTAAAGATTGTAGCCAATAATAGGCACATTATGTAGCTTATTGACATTTGTAAATAAAATCTACGATAATAAGAATGACATTCACTTGAGATGTGACAGTCAAAAAGAGGCTGAGCAGTGACAAGATAATAAAGCTCAAACCTTGCATAGTAAAGTGGAGATTTTAACAGTGAATTTCCTTACCCCCTTGCTGACCTTAAGGGTTTTTCAAATGCTTTTGGTAGTGTTAGACAAGGAAAATGCAATCAAGGAATGACTTTCCAAATGAAGTAACAGTGGTAATCATAGGTTCAATGTTTCTTATTAGCCATTAATGTATAATGGAGGTAGTGGATTGCATGATTGAGTAGTGTTTTGAGACTCATCAAAGATGGAAGAATAGTGAATAATACCTTGTGGACTATGAAGTAGTGTTAATAAAGTTGAAGGATCTTAAGATCTACAATACCATGAAACAATGAGTCCCCTGTAGTAAGTAGGCAGTCTATAGGGCATAGTTTGATTTTATAGAAGGATGCTCATGAAAGGAATCTTCAAGTGATAGTGAGTGAGTTGTTTGAGATTACAGTTGAGGGTGCAATACCCAGTCTTAAAGGAAATTAGCAAAGCAGTAAATGTGCAAGAAAATCAAATCGTACACAACAAACAATTCACAATGTTATTTTCCATAATGCCTTGAGTTTGAAGACAAAAATTTCATTGGATCTTGATGAAAGTGATGACCTTAATGGTAAATCACTAGCAACCATGATTTTAAAACATGCTATTGTGCTTATGGAGGCAACATTTTAAGCAAGGCAGTGAGTGGTGGTTTGGAACAATGGTAGGTATGAAGGACTTGCTTTAAATGCATACTATGCAATCTAGCTTAAGACATCATTCTTAGAAGAGATTGAAGGTAGATTATAGAACTCAAGGGTTACCATGAAAAGGATTAAAGCAAAGACTAGGATCTATTTAAAAGCCACAGTCATGAAGATATTAAAGATGTCACATGAAAAACCCTAGTAGCTAGAGTAATGAATACAGTGCCAAAGAGGATAGTGTGCTCAGGCAGATTTAGGAGATCTCCACATTATCTAATTATAGGGAAATACATCATTTATTTATTTTTTTAATTAAAATTAATAATTCTAAACCCTATATAGGATACATTGATACTTCAAAATCCTTTGAAGGAATTTGAGATTATGAAAATATATGTCAAGTAAATACCTAGATTACAAATAGTAGCGGGAACAATGTAATATTTGTTGAGTAGAGCAAGAATGAGATAAGCAGCAATGAATCCTATGCCTCCTTTCATGCACATCTCCTCACCGTTCTCTGTCATTCTTTACGGAAACACTTCTCCATTTTGGCGGTCTATGCTTGAAAATAATGTTTTGACGAAGGTTTTAGAGTATGTTTATTAAAATGAAAACTACATTCTGGTGGGCTACGCCTGAAAATAAGATTTTGACAAAAGTTTTAGGGTATGTTTATTAAAGTTTTAGAGTATTTTGGCAAGCTATATTCTTGATTCCTTAAATTATTTATTCAAATGGATTGTGACTAAATAAATGACTAACTATTTAGTCATTTTTATTTGTGTGACTAAATAATTTTTAATCAACAACCAAACTAGTAATTTATTTACTCATTTATAGCTGAGTTGCAAAAAATTAGCAGAATTTAGTCATTTTTAGTTGTTGTGACTAAAAGTTTGTCACCTAGTCATTTATTTTCCAAATTCTACTAGTGTGTGCTTCCTTGTGCGATTAGGGCTCTCTCAATGTTGAGGGTCCTAGAGATAAGCTCGTCATAAGAAGTGACACATGGAATCTTTAACTAAAAGGATAAATCCGTATTGACATTAGCAATGATGATTCTAACTTGTTGCTCCTTAGGAATGGGTCACTTTCTCTTACTAGCTCGCTACCTCCATCGTTGTAGGAAGTTTGCGGTCAAGTTCAATATTTTGATTTTAGGGGTCTTAACGGTTGAAAATCATAGTAAAATCAGAATTTAATAAGTTTTGGAATTAGCATTTTAAAGTGTTTTTTGGGGTCATTAACTTCAGACTATCTTCTCTTTTGCATGGGTGGTTGCATGCCAAATTTTTTTGGTGTAAAATATCAAAATTATTAGATTTTGTTACCTGTCTATGAATAAAAATTATTGGAGTGTGAGTTTGATATTTTTTGAAGATCTAAATAGTCAACTTTGGTAAAGAAAAATCATGTCAGATAATATTAGTCCAGAAAAAAATGAAAAGACACTTGATAGATTGTGGGCTAGATTGAAAAGAAAGGGTGATGGGAAATGTTATTGTCCTTGCAATAATTGCAAGGGCTTAAAGATGAGATGATTTTTAATCACAACAGCTGAGAAACATTGTAGGCAACATGGTCATGTTGAAGGGGAGCATGATTATCGTCCATTGGTAAGTTGTTCATTATATGTGTTTATATTGATTGAATTTGTAAATTTTTATATCATTTTACATTTTATATATATATATAATCACTTGATCATGATCATGGTTTATTTGTTTCTATCATTATTATAAAGGTGGGGTGCCCTAGGGCAGATGATATGGATTGTCACAGCCCAGAGAATGTGGTTTTGCAAGCGGACGAACATGGAGCTGTGAATATCAAAGTTGAATTTAATGATCCTATGGACGAAGATGATCATATGCCAGAAAACACAGTTGAAGATGATGGTACAAATACATTGATCCATGACACATTTAGTGGTAGAGTTGATCATGATGATCGAGATGACTTTGATGATGTTCATGATTTACCTGTACTTGAGAAGGAATACGAGCCCCTTTATGAAGGCTCCCAAACAACTCTTCTCTCTGTTGTATTGTTGTTGTTGAACTTGAAGGTTATGTATGGTTTATCAAAAATAGCAATCTCACGGATGTTAAGGTATGTCATATATGTCATCTTTTTTCATCTATTTAATTATTGTTAGTTCATTACTAGTAAATAAAGGATGAAATATTACCATTAATATTCTTTATATTAACAAATTATTTTTTGTTGTAGATTGATTGGTGAATTTTTGTTACCACCATCAAATATTTTACCTCGCTCATACCAAGATTTATCTAGCATTATGAAAGATATCGGAATGGAGTATCAAGCAATAGATGCATATCCCAATGATCATATTATATATCATAAACAACAAGAATTTGCAACAAAATGCTCAGAATGTCATATCAGTAGATATCAAATAGAACAACTAACAAAAAAGGTGTCTCGCAAGGTTCTTCGTTATATTCTCATTATTCCACATATGCAACGATTATTTAGGTGTGAAAGCTTAGCGCAATTTATGGATTACCATGCATAGAATAGAAGTGGAGATGACATTCTTTGAATGCTTTCTAATGGTTCTGCATTTAGGGACATGGAGGAAAAATGGCCACACTTTAAAGAAGAACCTCGTAATTTTAGGCTTTCATTGGGAGCGGACGGTGTCAATCGATTTGGAGAGCTGAGATCTATTTACTTGGTGTGGCATGTTTTTGTTATGAACAATAACATTCCTCCATGGATGTCAATAAAGAGGGAGCACATAATGTTGTCAATGATTGTTCCAGGTATTTGTTTACATCAATTTTCTTTAACGTAGTAGCATCTCATTTGTCTTATTTGTTGCATAATGACTTATATTTTTTTCATTCAATAGTCATGTACATTAATTTATATATATTGCAGTAAAATGGTTATAATAATTATGTAATGTTTATGTTCATTCAACTAGGTAAGTACCAAGTTAAAGATATGAATGTATATATCGAGCCTCTTATCGACGAGTTACTAAATTTATGGAATGGCGTCACTATGTATGACATCTCTAAACCAATAGGACAAAGACAATTTCAATTTCATGCAATTCTTGTATGGACAATTCATGATGCCCCAGGGCTAACACATTTTTGTAGTATGTTATAACGTTCAACTGCACTTTAACAATATTTAATTTGATGAAGTAGATATCATGCATGTTTTTAAAATAATCTGTTCATTATATATAATTATAAAAATTGACATATTTAATCCAATTATATATGATCTTGTAGGTCTTCAAACAAAGGGAAAATTTACATGTCTAATTTGTGGTCCAAAGATGAAATCTCGTCATTCAACAAGTTTAGGAAAGCAGGTGTTTGATGAGTATAGGCACTTCCTCCATAGAAATCATAAATATCGAACTACTGAAAAACATCTTTTCAATGGGAAAGAGGAGACTACATCAAAACCATGAAGAATGACACCTCGCCTATGGAAGTTGGAATATAATAGAATTAATCGTCAAGGTTATACATCGGATCAAATTGTTTATCTATCATATATGATATGTTTTGAATTTATATTTTATATTGTGTTGTGTTTACTCATGTTGTAATTGACAATGATTGTCATTTGTTAATTTTTTTAACTTATATGCTTCATGAAGGTTGTCAAGGCATTAATGGTCGGCTTCCACGGGACTAAAAGTTATCCCAACAATTTAATAGGTTGCCCTACTATGAGCAGCTACAAATTGTACATTTGTTTGATACAATGCATATCGGAAAGAATATAACAAAAACATTATGGAAAATATTGGATGGAAGGCATGACAAAGAAAAAATTGTCAAAATTTGTAGTGACATTCAGGAAGCCAATCATGCAATGAAAAATGCCATTCAATTAAATAGCGATGGAGACCAAATTAATAGAAGTGCCCTTCCTTGGTTATTAACAGAGCAGCAAAGCAATGCTATAAAAGAAGTCATACGAAAAATTTTATTTCCCATAGGATTTGCTGCAAACATAAACAATATAATAACAAAGAAAGGGGAATTTGGGTCAGGGATGAAAACGCATGATTGGCATACCTTCATTAAGGTAATTATTCTGGTATATTATATACACTTGTATAATGCATGTACTTTTCAGTGTATTGTGTTTACTACTTTTGGAAAAATAATGAAAAGATCATTTTATAATTGTTGCAGTACATTCTACCTCTATCTCTCCCACACAACTTTGACAATAATGTCAAGCAAGTTATATATGATCTTGAAAAATACATGAGGTAAGAAGCGATATTTGTTCAATTCATTGTATACATCTTATAATTATCATTTTTTTACTTGTTATGTAATATACTATATATTTTTGTTAAATCATGTTAATATATTTGTGCCTTGAATCACTTGTAGATGGCTATCATCTAAAGAAATCCATAAAGAAGATATAAATTATTAGAAGAGAAAAATTCCTCGTCTAATGTGTGAAATGCAAAAGTGTCTACCTTCAACATTTTTCAATGCAGAAGAACACTACCTCATACACCAAGTTGAGGAGATTGAATTGTGTGGACCTGTACACACAAGGTCAATGTGGATGGTTGAGAGGCACTTGAAATTTTTTAAGGCTTTGGTTAGAAAAAGAGCACATCTTGAGGGTTCTATGGTGGAGGGATATATGGTATAACAGACCATGGTGTACATTAGTGAATGTCTTCCTAAGTTTGCAGCAAAGATCCATGTAGATCACATTTGGGATCCCAACTCCATTAACAAATTTGAAGGTGAGTACCTGATGGGGAAAGGTAGATTGAGGAAAGTGTAATACCCCTCCTCTTACTGGTTGGATTTATTATTTTTCTATGCGTTCGTTTGCTACTTGTGACTATGATGGTACTATTATTGTGTGATTTGGTTAGTTAGACATTTGATGATGCTGTTATTCCATTAGTAGAGATGATTATTTCATATGACATTATGGTTGGTTATATTAGTTGATTTTCAGAATTATGATATGATGCAGTGATTTAATTAATTATGCTATGAGATGAATTGTTAGTTAGAAATGTTATTTTATCAGTTATATTATAATTGTTAGGATAAATGTGATGAAGGATAGTGTAGCATCACTCGTTTGCGAGTGCTCTGTTATGCTGCGATTCCTTCTCACAATACAGTGCTTTGATTTAATGCTTCGATTTTATATATACATATGTATGCACATGTACACAACTTCATTTGTATGCAGGTATTGCAAGTACAAGTCTTGATTCCACCTGTTTCGGCAGGACAGGGCGAGCACCAATAGCCCAACGGTTAAATGTTGAAATAGAGGTGACGATGAAGTCATCCCGTCCCATGATGTCAGATTGTCTCGTTTGTTTGGTATTGTTTATTTTGTGTAATTGTCGTCATTTGTGTTTTGTCGTATTTTATTTAAGGTGGCATTTTATAAGTTATGATTTAGTTTACTTAAATGATTGAAATAGTTGTTTATTTTTAATGTTAGATTAAGTTCTATTTAAATATTTAAATGATTTAATTATTTTTGAAAGTCTCGTATTTCAATTAAATGATAATTAAATATTAAATGTGTTTTAATTATTTTAATCAACTATCTGGTGGAGGATAATTATTAGAATAAAATATTTAAGTTAGATAGATAATGTGGTGTGCAAGAAAAGTGGTAAAAATAGAAATTAAAACAATAAAACAAATAAAATAATGAAAAAGTAGTGAGAACGAATAAGAATACAAATCTGAGTAAAAAGCTGGCTTTTAAAGAATTATTTTCTTTTATTTTTTATTTTTAGAGTTTTTGAAAAAGAATGGACAATATCTTTTATTTAATTAGGAAAATTGTAAGTTTTCACACAGAGAGGATATTTGTTACAGAAGTTGCACAAGATATTGGCTTTGTATTCTGAAATTTTAGAAAGGATATTGGAATCTTCTGTTGTATTTTGAGGAGAGTTATAGAAAGGGATTTTCAATCTGTTTCTGGTGATTGTCCTAGAGAGTTCTCTGAACAAATAATCGGATTCGAGTTTGAGGGAGAAATTCTGTAGAGGAGATTTGGAAACACGAACAGGGAGCTCTTCGAAGTGATCAGAATCAAACGGGCATCATCAGATTTTCGAATAAGCGTTGGACACCAGGTTCCACTCGTATTTTCCTTCTCGTTCTATCTCTGTCATCTTTCTGCTTCAGAGAAAAAAAAAATTATTAAATATGATTTCTGTGAAGAAAGAAAACTGTGGCTTGAATTGAAAACTAGTGAAAAAATTATTAGACTAGAATCTTAAAAGAAAAGAAAAATTTATTGAATAGTGAAAACTACTAAGGAAATTTTAAAAGAGATTGTCGATGAAAATTACTTTATGAATATTCTTTCAATTTGGTATCACATAATGTTGAGTTGTGAAAATAGACTATATATTCTTAAATTGATTCTGTTGTTTTTCTTGAAAATATACATAGTTTTTCTTTGAGAATAATTTATTCTGGGAATTATAAAAAATATATCCTTAATATATAAATATTTGTATAAGTTGTTTTTATTCTGTTCTTCTATCCTTGTACATTTAACTGTGAAATTTGTTCATCTGAGATACAAATATATACTTATAAATTAATTAATTTTGTGCATAGTTATATATTCAAATTTTTTGTTTAAATCAATTTTTATTTTTTTGGGGCCGAATTGGCTGACGGCATCTCGTACCACTGGAAGGATGGAAATATGTTTTTAACTAAATAAAAATAAAAATATAATATAAATTATTTTAGTATTTGTGGGGAAGGGAGGGACGGCGCAGCCGTCTCTCCTCTCCCTGTTTCAGCATGGATGCATTCACAGCCATGTCCCACCATGGGGCCCGCGGGTTTTAATTTAAGGTTGCCTTTTTTTTATTTAAATTTATTATATATTTTAAATATATTTGTTAAAATTTTAATAATATTAATATTATTATTAATATATATATATATATTAATAATGTTTTTTTTTATATTTGGATTATTTTATAAAATGGAGAAATTTGGAAGTATTTGAATGACAAACTAAAATTAATTATATATGAGAAAATTATTTGTTCCTCTGTTCATAGTCTGCATAGGGTTAGATTGTTATGGTGTCTCGAAATCACGATTTGAGTATAATTATTTTAGTTTTGTTTATTTGTAAAAATTTGAGAATTATATGAAAGAAAAATGTTAATAGATATATATTTTCTAAATATATATAGTATATTTTTGTAATAAGTTGTATTATTAATCTAGATAGTTTGTAAGTTTAGAATTTATTGACTGGGATGTATTTGTGAAAATTGTAAAGTTGGAATTTTATGGGTTATTAAATGAAATAAATTATATATGATAGTGAAATTGTTATTGTATGTTTTAATTTCAATGGTTTCTCGAGTTTCCTTGGTCGGAGGTTTTAATGTATTTTTAGATATTTATCGGATGTACTTTGTTAAGAATTAAATATTTTGACGTAGGATTATTAACTTGTTGTGTTCTTCATATCGATTCAGAATTAGAGTGTTTTGTGTAATTGAGTTAATCGTTTACCTTAAGTTATGAAATTGCGTGATTGGGTTATCGTTTTCCATTTAATTGTTGTAAACTTTACTCTTCGATGTGGGAACCCGTTGTTGATTTTGTAACCTTGTTCCAGAGGCTTGCTTAATTTTAATGTTCTCCTCATCTTGATTATACTTTTGGAATTGAAACTTAATGTTTTACGTTAGGAAGGGTTGAACAGTTGTTAAGACTTTTGGTTATGAGTTATCACGAGAGGGTTAATGCCTCGCATGAGTTTGTTTTGAGTTTTATGCTTTTCATGTTATAGTTCAACCCTTGCCTAGTTTTGATTTATGTTAGGGGTCATAGGGAGAGTGGCTCTTCGTGGGCGTCGGTGCCTTGGGTAAGAGGAAGTGCTCAAGGGAACCCACGTAAGAGTAGTTAAACAAGTGATAACCTAAAAATAGAATTTAGGGGGATGGGTAGTAAAGCACACAAGATAATAAACATTGGATTCCTCGTCTATGCATTAGGGCTATCATAGACTAATGATAGACTGAGTAGGTCATGGTCGGCAAAGTCAGAATCTCATCTTCATGAGAGGTTATCGACTCCGCATGAGCTACCCTATGGTGTCGGCGCCTCGAGTAGGAGGAAGGGCTAGGAGATCCATAGATGGGTGTCGGCGCCTCAGTTGGAGGAAGTGCCAGGGGATCCCATGAGAGCTATGCGATGACACTCTCCACTTGACACCCATTTGCCTATTTTCTTGTTGCCTCTGGAATTGTGTACTGAATTGTTGTTTCAGATTTATATGGAATTGTGTACTGAATTGTTGTTTCAGATTTATATGGAATTGTGTACTGAATCATTGTTTCAGATTTATATGGAATTGTATTCTGGTTATTGTTTTAGATTTATTTGGAAGTGTATTTTGGATATTGTAATCTTTATGTTGTTTCTGAGTCTTGTGAATTTGGTTTATGATTTCTATTTGGTTATTTGTATAATCAGTGATGCTTTGTTTAATTGTGATGAGTTTCATAGTTTTAACTTGTTATGTGATTTGTGAACGTCGATGGTTGTTTCATTGGATGCCTTGAGTTGTATTTGTTTTTGTACTATGTTGTTGTTGAGTCAGTTTGGCATTCATGGTCGGGTTCTCTTCCTCGTCACCTCTTAGCACGGGGGGTGAGTTACTTGTAATTCACATGGTTGGGTGGAACGTGCTCTGCACCCGTTGGGTTCCCCATCAGCATCTTGTCTTCTCAGCATTTCCGCAGTTGGAGTTGTACCAATATCCACTTTGTATTTCAGATTTCATTGTTCTTGTATCATCCCACATGTTTGGGAAATTCAATGTAATTCAATTATCAAGAGATTGTAATGTAATAGTAAAATGATGATGTAATAGTTAGGATATTTGTATCTTTATTAAGAGATTTATTATGGTTGTATTATGTGATGTTTATTATTCTCGCATCGTGGTTATTGGATGTATCCTTATACATGGTTATTGTAAAATAAATGGTTATGTTGTAATCTTTCTCTTTATTTCTATTTAGTAGTTGCGATGTAACCTCGCGTGCCCCAGAGAACTAAGTGTGTTAATGTTATGTAATATGCTATGTGATTATGGTTTAATGTATTTGCATATTTAATTTAATTGTTTTAAAAAAAAAAATTATTTGCATTGTGTGTGTTCTCTAGGGTTTGCACGACGGGTGTTACAGAAAGTGAGAGGTAATTATAAGATGGTCATGGAGATTAATTGGAATACATTTTACATATATTTTTTATGTATATTGTACTTATTTAATTTTTAATCTTCAATATACATCAATTATAAATTAAGGTCGTATATTGTGGTATTTAACTAATTATACCGCGTTGTTTTTGAATTTAATTTTTTTTTGATACAGTTGGTCGAGAGTGGGATGCACTACATTTGTACGTCACAAACAATCTTGATTAGATGATGGTATGGATTTAACGATGTCAACAATTTGGTCGTGCATTAACATGGGAAGGTGTGGCTTCATTGGTTAAAGAAGCTCATCGTAATGGAGATTCCAATGTTACACAAAGGGAGATTGATTTAGCATATGGTTTAAGAGATAAAAAGGTACGTATAAATATATTAATCACCCATATTATTTAATTATTTTCAATTATATTGATGTATATATATGTTGAGATTGTTTTCTTTGCATACATTCGGCCAAGAATAAATATGTTTATCAACTGACGATATTGCAATAATTTTTACATGTTTGACATATTGCAAGTGAAACACCACAAGGCTATGTGGTGCAATGGTCATAAATTTTGAATCAAAATGTTGGATGGCATGAAAAAACCTTGTGATTCTGGTATAATTGCAGTCTTTTAGGTGACTAATGTTTCATCTAGAAGCGACATACATTCAAAAGTCTCATAAAATTGATACTATGGGATTTTGGATGATATACTTAAGTGTGACTTTAAGTCCTTCAAATTAATTATATTCATCGTCCTATGGTACAGGCTACGATTGAATGAAAATGATCCTGAGAGAACTGTTATTGAACATGATAATGGATTTACCATGGTTAATACAAGGTTGATCGAGCAAGCTGGAAATTTTGTATTTTTCTTGTTATGCAACACTGTACGGTCACATGCAGCCATATTTTGATGTGAAATCAATTCTAGGTCATGAAGATATGTGTTACCTTTGATTTGAATCTAATTTGAGGGCTTAAGACATTGATTTGTGTTAGAAAGCTTCATTTCTTTGCATACAGCTTGGTTACCCTATTTTTGAGGGTTTTGTAGTCCAAACATGATATAAAGGGGCTCTTACACTTTTTGCAATTATTGTAACTTGTGTAAGAGGCCCCATGGATACTATTGTAATTGTAGGATGCATGAATAGGGCATAGGATGAGAAATAAAGAAGGTATAGTTGTTGTCCTCAAGAGTTTTGTGAAGAAAAGCATGTGAAATGAGAGGTACTTTCTGGCCCGATGCTTGTTTGCTCCTTCATTTTCTATAAGAAGGATTTCAAGGCTAGAAGTACGGGTTAGAAAGTTAGATATTTTTTAGTCGAGTCTAGGTAGAGTTGCAGAGCAAATTGTAAAGTTTGATGGTTTTAAGGAAAATGCAATTTAGGTTTTGAGTCATTTTGTAGTAGGTTTTGAATTCATGGGGATTTGATGTTTTATGATAGTACAGGAATTTGAATTGAAATGATTAATTCAAACTCATGTCTCTCCATTGTACATGCGTATCTGAATTTTGAATAAGATAATCAAGGGTTGTCTCGTTCATCTATCTTGTGGTGTGTATGATTTTTGTTTTGGTTTTAATTCAAGGAATTAATTAAAATGTTTGAATGGGATTGTAGGTAGATATGTTCTGTATAAGGATTTGATAAGTAGTATTGGGTTAGAATACATGTTGATTAAATTGTAAAGCAATGTTCTCAAGGATCTTATATGTTATGTGTTAAATCTATCATAAACCCTTAGATGTTTATGAATTCGACTCCCTCAGTGGATATATGGCACTGATGTAAGTTGTACTAATTTGTATGGTTCAGTATTTTGTTTGTCTTTACCTAGCGCTTGCTACAACTTGCAAATCTATGACTATTTTACACTGTGGAATGTGTTGTAGTTATCTCATGCTCCAAATAGTTGATATTACTGATGAACAGCCAATTTTATTCAATATTATGCTATTATGTTGAGCTATTAAATGAGATTATTTGTTGTTGTTAATTTTGTTTACGATAATGGTGCAGAGGTTGTAAACGCATTAAGGGATCACCCTCTCGGGTCTTGTAGAGCCCAAAGTGTAGGAAGTCTTTAAAATCCTCATTAGTTGGTCTAGGTCCTTTGAGCTTCCCTTGATTAGAATTGGAAATTCCATAGGTGAATTAGAAGACCAACCTAGTTATAGTAAAAACAACCAACAGGTAGAGGGGAGAGAGATAGATGGATTCAGTGAGAGAGAGATGGAGGGAGAGGGAGAGAGATAGAGGGTAGAGGGTTAAGGGTAGAGGGGAGGGAGATAAGAGCGAGTGAG